>JADLZN010001559.1:372500-477852 GCA_018155175.1 Sinocyclocheilus anophthalmus | reverse complement strand
CATCGACATCCTGTCCTCTGCCTGTGCCCCACACAAGATTCTGGACCCCGCCCTGTCCGAGGACCCAACACACTCGTCCGGAAACCCCAGGTGGTGAGCCATGCTTGAGGAATGAGAGGCCCGCGGAGACATACTCGACGAGGAAGCTCTCACCGTAAACCTCAGGTCTCCCTGACCATGAACCGAAGTAGCCCTTCGAGAACCGGAGGAGCTAGAACGGGGGATGGCAAGGGGGATACCCCTCCGTTTAATGAGGAGGTATCTAGACCTCAACATCGCGATGGTCATGTTCCCACCCTGAGAACATGACTCATCCATGAGCGCTGCTTCAGCATGCTGTAAGCCCAGGCACGAGAGGCAGCGATCATGACCATCAGATGTAGGCAGGAAACGACCACATCCAGAAATGCACGGTGGGAAGCCATCTTTAAAAAGATGCCCGTTGCTCGTGGAGCTCTTTTAGACATTTGCTCTTTTAGGAAAAAAAGGAAACACTCTTTTAGAGAGAGCGCTGAAGCGTCCAGGGGAGGTCGCGGCGAGACCGCATAATGGCAGCTGCAGCACGCCGAAGATTAGCAGCACTGAATGGCAACCCCCGCTGAAGCGCCGTAACACCAACGCCAGCTGTTTCCAAAAACTCGCGGAGATTCGTCTTGTAGAAGGCTCAGCTCCAAAGCGAAAAGCTGATGTGCGTTTGCACGCGCTCTCCTTTTATACCCGCGCTGCGGGGCGGGGTGCGAGATCCCAATTCGTCAGTCACTGACGTAACGTTGAACGAAACCATGAAACAACTGAATGGGAACTGACCACACAGACGGTAACGTCAACAAAACTGCCTGATTAATAGTCAAAATTCACAGGAGTTCTGATATCTGACAAATTCAAACATGCAAGTTTTAACAATCCACCCTTTGTATGCAGAAAGGCAGATAAAACATTTTAATCACCAAGATAAAATCAAATAAATAATTTTATTTATGTCACACCCCATTGGACTTTTGTTGTGTTTTCATTCCTCATGTGTTCATTTACCCAGTTTCTGTCTCTCTTTGATCAGTTAGTTCACCTGTGTCTTGTAAATCTTCCTCACCTGTCTGTCCCTCATTAGCACCCCTACTTTAGTTCTAGCCTATTCAGTTTTCCCTTGTCCGGTATTGTGAGCGTTACCTCGTGTGTGTATCATCTGTCTGCCCTGTCTGGATTCTACCTGTTGTGGACTTATTAAAGTATTATTGGAATTCTTCTTCATCGTCGTTCTGCCTTATTCTACACAGCGTGTTGTGACAATTTATTTCTAATAAATATAGAATTTTAAAATACAAAAATTCAAAATAAAAATAAATTAAAAGCTTATGTTGTGATTGGCGAACAGCTTAGACAATGTTTCAGTACTGCCACACCCCTTGCTCCGTCTTTTAACAAAAGCTTATGGCGAATCCGGCACTTGTCTCTCACTCGTTATGTAAAGCGTCCCTAATAAAATGCCGTAGCAACACAAATAGCAACTTGGGGTGACAGGCTCGAGACATAGTTAAAAGTACATTGCACCACTGTTCCTGGGACATCGGTCCTCTTTCGAAAGCAAACAAAGACGTTTGAGCACGGATGGAAAAAAAAACCAGCATTCATGCGGTCGCCGGCGCCATCACAGTCCCGTCTTTAAAATTCAAATACACGTATTTTATTTTTCTATGATTGTAGGCACACCGGCTTCACCGTCGGCTCTTCCGCGCGCCCACTACGTCGTAGGTTAACTGGTAGACTTGTTCTAGACCAGGGTTTCTCAATCCCGTCCTTCGCGTACCCCTACTCTGCACTGTTTGCACGCTTCTTTTGTTACACACCTGATTCAGTGGACCATCATCCGTTTGAAGTGAGCTTCCGTGCATGAACTGTGTTCCGATGACATCTCCCTACACAGTGTCCCACTGCTCCACTCCCTGAGCAGGGGAAAATCCGTTGAAGTTTACTTCACTTTGGAATATTCATTTACAGATTTGCTCTGCGCCGCTGCCTGCAGTGTCTTCACACACAGATGAAACTTACTAGAGAAGTGTTAAGTGTGACATAATATACCTCTGTAAATAAATACAATTAAAATTCACGCCTCGCACACTTAAATGCCCCTTGTATGGAACATATACGCTCCCTTCAAAAAGGAATAATGGAGGAATATCCGGCAATGTCCACTTCGCAGGGCACTTACAATCAGATATAACAAACGTATGAAGCAATAAGAAACGTACAAAATGTGCAGAGCGGGGTACACGAGGACTGGAATTGAGAACCACTGTTTTAAAGAGACATTCCAAAAATTTGAGGCCTACAGCACCCGCATCTGCTCTTCTTCATCGTCTCTCTCATGTGCCTCTCACCAAGCATTCTACCCACGACCTCAGCCCCGCCCCCACCCCCCAACGCATTCGACATTTCTGTAGGGGGACTTATTTTAATGAAAATCTAATGAGCCTGTTGTGAATCATAAGTCCCGGAATACCACACGCTGTATCCAAACGAGCCTTTGCTGTAGGATCTTGAAAAGGATTTTAAAAAACAAAAAAAAAAATGTTTATCTCCTTTTGGAGTGGACTTTGAGATTTTTAACTTTCTAGATCTTTTTTATGCCCAAACAGACACACTACACACTGACTAAAATTCAAAAAAGTGAAAAAGCATATAGTACCCCTTTAATAAAAATATCTGAATTTTTTTTATTTATTTGACTATCTGACAATTAACCAACATCAGAAAACCATAAACGTTTTCCTTCGTCCTTGGTTCCCTCGTCCATCGCCTAAAAGCCACCATAAACCCAATGCCCTGAGGGGCTCCGATTCTCCATGGCCGCTCCTCGAAAGTCCTCCAGGGCCGAGCCCCTCTCAGTGCCCATCCAGTCCTGTCCTAGAAAGCGCCTTCCAGTCCCGCTCCTCGAAAATGCCCGCTCCGCGACCTCCGACCCCTCCTGCCTCCTCCTCCGCCATCGCGCCCGTGAGCTGAGTCTCCCTTGAACTTCCGCCCTCCCGCCTCTGATCGCCGCCAACCAACCCCCGCCAGTTTGCTCCGCCTAGGACCTCCGGATCCTCCCGTTGTGCCCTGGCTCTCGCTTTCCGTCCTCCGCCTCGGCTTCCTCACCACCTTTCTGCCCGCCGGTTGGTCACGCCCCTGGAGTCGCGCCATTCCTCTCCATGCTACCCCTCCCTCCCATCCGGCTCCAACCGTGGGTTCACATCATGGCTCTGCCGTGGTCCTGCTGGGCTCCTCTTGCTCCGGGTCCATCCTGTCTCCTCCCTGGCTCCTCCCTCCTTCGTCACCTCCCTGTCTCTGTCTGCCGGCCTCCTCCCGGGTATCCATCCTCCTCCGGAACCTCCTCCCAAGTTCCCACCCACGCCTCCCTCTGTTGTTGCTACGGTGCGAGGACGCACCTTCTGGGAGGGGGCATTATGTCAGGATTATGGACTATTCTGTGTGTGTTTTTGCCTCTGTGACCCAGTTTCTTCCTCATGTCGATTGTGGTAATTTGATTCCAGGTGTGTCTCGTTCCTCCACAATTATCCTGCCTTTAAAAGCCCTAGTCCTTTCAGTTTTGTTTGTCGGGTCTACTTGTTGAATGTCCTCCTTGTTCTCGGTTTTCCTTTGGATTATTAAAGACTGTGTTATTCAAGTACTCCTCATTTCCTCGTTCCTTGTTCCCCGAGTGAATTGTGACACATTCACAGTAAGATCTACAACTTACAACGTTGTCTTTTTATAATGACTTTAAGGCATATAACTGCTATCTAAAAACGACACTATTTGCACACTTCAAAGTTTCTCTCAAATGATCACTATGTAATCATATATTTATATAGTCTAAAATGGTTTGTATTTTACTTTACTTTAAAAAAAACATACTGAAAATTAGTTTTATTTGTTATATAATTATGTTTATTTAGTTTAATCTGGGTTTTTTATTTCTGTGTTTATGTATTATTGTTTTAACATGCATGCATATATATATATTATATTTTTTTTCTTGCTTTTTTAATATTAACTAGAATTTCTATAATTTTAATCTTCAAATATAAAAATTCGTATACTACGACTCCACTGAACAAATAAAAATTATAAACGCAAGACTTTTGTTTTTGGCCCCATTTTTCATGGGCTGAACTCAAAAGATCTAAGACTTTTTCTATGTACACAAAAGGCCTATTTTTTCTCTCAAATATTGTTCACAAATCTGGCTAAATCTGTGTTAGTGAGCACTTCTACTTTGCTGAGATAATCCATCCACCTCACAGGTGTGGCATATTCAAGATGCTGATTAGACAGCATGATTATTGCACAGGTGTGCCTTAGGCTGGTCACAATAAAAGGCCACTCAAAATGTGCAGTTTTACTGTATTGAGGGGGTCCGAAAACCAGTCAGTATCTAATGTGACCACCATTTGCCTCACGCAGTAAAACACATCTCCTTCGCATAGAGTTGAACAGGTTGTTGATTGTGGCCTGTGGAAATGTTGGTCCACTCCTCTTCAATGGATGTGCGAAGTTGCTGGATATTGGCAGGAACTGAAACACTGTCGTATACGCCGATCCAGAGCATCACAAACATGCTCAATGGATGACATGTCCCGTGTGTATGCTGGCCATGCAATAACTGGGATGTTTTCCAGGAATTGTGTACAGATCCTTGCACTATGGGGCCGTGTATTATCATGCTGCAACATGAGGTGATAATCGTGGATGAATGGCACAACAATGGACCTCAGTATCTCGTCACGGTATCTCTGTGCATTCAAAATGCCACACTATAATGCACCTGTGTTCGTTGTCCATAACATATGCCTGCCCATACCATAAACCCACCGCCACCATGGGCACCATGGATTCACAACGTTGACATCAGCAAACCGCTGTCTGCCATCTGCCCTGTACAGAAAACCGGATTCATCTGTGAAGGAGAACACCTCTCCAAGTGCAGACCCCACCATCGAATGCGCAGCATTTGCCCTCACGTCCGGTATTACAAACGCGAACTGCCTGCATCGAAGACCCGATGAGGATGACGAGCAGGCAATTCGCGTCCCTGAGACGGTTTCTGACAGTTCTTTGGTTATGCAAACCGATTGTTGCAGCTGCTGTCCGGGTGGCTGGTCTCAGACGGTCTTGTAGGTGAAGATGCTGGATGTGGAGGTCATGGGTTGGTGTGGTCTGCGGTTGTGAGGCCTGTTGGATGTATTGCCAAATTCTCTGAAACGTCTTTGGAGAGGCTTATGGTTGAGATATGAACATTCAATTCACGGGCAACAGTTGTGGTGGACATTCCTGCAGTCAGCATCCCAATTGCACGCTCCCTCAAAACTTGCGAAACATCTGTGGCATTGTGCTGTGTGATAAAACTGTACATTTTAGATTGGCCTTTTATTGTGGCCAGCCTAAGGGCACACCTGTGCAATAATCATGCTGACTAATCAGCATCTTGATATGCCACACATGTGAGGTGGATGGATTATCTCGGCAAAGAGAAGTGCTCAATAACACAGATTTAGACAGATTTGTGATCAATATTTGAGAGAAACAGGCCTTTTTTGTACATAGAAAAGTCTTAGATCTTTGAGTTCCGCTCATGAAAAATGGGGGTAAAAACAAAAGTGTTTCGTTTATAATTTTGTTCAGTGTAATACTACCACATACATACTACATACATGCAAATTGTTATTTACACACAACACACACCACACACACAACACCCATACTATATATATATATAAGATAACATACACTTGGGGTGGGTTGGGGTGGGGGGGGGGGTGGGGTGTCTCTCCTATATCGCTACCGAAACAAGCCTTTACAAATTTCCCTTCCCCCCACGCGTACCCACTCAAAGACAGGCAAAAAGAAATAGCATCAGAAAAAGAAAAAAACCCCCCAGAGAAATACACATAGGTGCACTAGAAATAAAACTGAAGTTTCAGTGAAAAATAAGCCGTTGATGAAACAAAACCTGATTTATATCAACACAAATCGCATCTATTCGAGTATGACCGACCCTCTGCAGCCAATTAGTGAAATGCACGCAAAGATCTCTCTATTTCTCTCGTCATCTTCAAACCTTCATGTGCAAACTCCTCTTCATCTTCAACCTAACATTTCCTCACCTTTTCTATCCTCACAGCCTCACTCACAAACAGACCAATGCACTGTATACAGGAACATGCAGTGCTGATCACAAGTGAAATACAGTGGCATTATGCTGTATTACTTGAAGAAACAGAAATAATTCCTGATGAAGAGCTTTACGTTTTTTAGTGATGAGTTGCGAAAGGCTTTGAACTTTAGATGAGACATTATTTTCAAGCTTTTGGCCATACACACATTGGTCCTATTGCTTTAAATGAAGCCACATGCAGTAAACAAGTACCAGAAATGATAGCGAAGAAACATAAACAGTCGTGGGTACAATCAGTGAAGTGATAAAGCAGCTGGATCTGATTCAGCTCTGCCTGAAACATGCAGCACTTCTTGCACAATCATGTATTACAACATCTTATGAAAAATGAAGTTCAAGCCTATTGCCCGCTGCACACGCTTCAGCCACTGTTTTGAGCTACATGCTTTTGGCAAGCAAGTATTACCCATAAGCTGTTATTTTTCACCACAGAAGAGTATATTTAGGTTAGTGGGTTACAGATGTTTGAGCGGCGTTCATAACACTAAGCAAACTGAAGCACGGGGCCAGAAGCATAAGCAATGTTTTTATGTTTCCAGTTTCTCATGTGGCCTTGCCCAATTTCAGAAAACAGCGTCTGGCCTGCCAGTCTCAGAATTATGAAACTTAATGCAACCAATAGTGGAATGAACACAAACATAGCCGAGGATCAGCGGTCGGAGAGACTCGCAGAAGGTGTCTGGAGAACGATTGTAATGTCATTTATCTTACGTTTTTTGTATATTTAATTAAGTTAATCGAAGTCCGTGGTGGTTCCTTCCTCCTTGAACTCAAGGCAAGGAGTTTCCTTTGCTCTAAACATTTTTCTTTTTGAGAAATCAGTCCAAAAATTTCCAGATAGATAGCAAGTAAATAGATGTGATCAGAAGTCACATTTAAACCCTAGCTTAGGAGGTTACTGTAAATAATGCCTAGCAAGTGCTATATATTTGCATTTGTATTCTTGGTAACATTTCTAGCACTTTCTTACCGCAGGACTTCTCAATATTGAATATGGGTACTCAGATTTGCAGGCAGGGTTGTTGGACCAATCAGCTGAGCTGTACATGTCATGTGACTAAAATGTCATTAGATGACATCATGACAGCAGTGATTGGCTGATGGAACTGTAAAAACCCACAGGTTGCCAAAACATTCAGTAGGATTGAGCTCTGACTTGAAAAGCACAAGATTAAATTATAAATCCATTTTCTGGTTTTCAGAGCTGGGGTTGCTGATGTTGTAAACAGTGAAGCTCTGTATAAATAACCTTCATATACCAAAATATCATTAAAAATTGTTTTGGTCACACTTCGTTTTAAGTCCCAGTTCTCACTATTAACTAACTATCGACTTTTGACTTAATAAATTCTGAACTCGAATTGCTTATTTAATAGTTAGTAAGGTAGTTGTTAAGTTTAGGTATGGGGTAGGATTAAGGAAACTAAAATATATTCATGCAGAATAAGGCATTAGTATGTGGAAGTACTAATAAACAGCCAACATGCTAGTAATATGCATGATAATAAACAACTGGTTAATAGTGAGAATTGGTCCTTAAACTAAAGTGTCACCATGTATTTCAGGGGCAAGAAAACACATTTCCGATTTTACAGTAGGGTAAATGCAAATGTGGATGGAATAGCCTACTAGAGATAAACAAATAGATATATATAATGTATAATTATGTTTTTAATATTTGGCCAACAACTTTCTTGAAGAGAGTATGCATATTGCGTTATAAAAGTATTCATAATGTATGTTGTTATGCATTATATATTTTCACAAGTAAGTGTAGCCAAAGTTAAAATATAATATTTGAAGGTTTGTTTGTCATGTGTTTCACGGCATTAATCTTTCAATTCTAGGTGTAACAATAAAGATTATAATGTATTGTAATAGTGCCTTGCATCTCTTTAGCCAGTCATTCACATAATATATCTCATAACCTTGTACTGCAGTTCCATCTGATCAGATGCACATTTTCATTCTTTTGCTTGGGTTGAGCACATCATTTTTTGCTTAGTTGGAACAGCAGCTACGGTAATTTTTCTCTATTACCTTCTCTGTAACCAGGACTTACACACGCTCAGTCTGGATTCAGCCCTGAAAGGACCTGAGATGACTGAACACCCGAGAAGAGATGATACCCACCCCCCAGAGGACCTCAGATGATGCCAATCCCCAGACAACATACAGAACTACCAAATTTTGATATAAGTTTGATTGCAACATAGATATATTTGCCCTATTGTTAAATATACCGTTACTGCCCATTTTACACAGTAATCCCCTTCCCTCTCAGAAAGAAACAGTCGTCTTGAGCGCAAATGTAGAAAACTAACTTGGAGTTTTTTAGAATTGCTTTTGACAAACAGTATGTCCAGCTATAGACAGGCTCTAAAAGCTGCCAGGGCATATCCACAGATTCATAGAAAATAACCAAAACAATCCACTTTTTTTTTTATTTAGCACAGTGGCTAGATTAACAACTAACCAGACGCCACCCGATCTAAATCTTCCCTCACAGTTTAATAGTAATGACTTTATGAATTTCTTCACTGATAAAATAGATAGCTTCAGAAATACAATAACAAATGTAGATACTACAGCGTATAATACTTTAGCTTCATTCAACTTCATTCATCGCACCAAAAATAAACTGCAGTGCTTTACAGCTATAGGACAGGAAGAGCTAATTAAACTTATCACTGCATCTCAACCAACAACATGCCTGTTAGATCCTGTTACCCACTAAATTATTGAAAGAGTTGTTATCTGTAGCAGAAGAACCGCTTCTCAATGTTATTAACTTGTCGTTGTCTTTAGGTTACGTCCCAAAACCATTCAAGCTGGCATTTATTAAGCCTCTTATTAATAAACCAAAACTAGATCCTAGTGAACTGGCAAATTCCAGACCCATCTCAAATCTTCCTTTTATGTCTAAATTTTAGAAAAAGTTGTCTGCTCAATTGTGTTCCTTCCTGCAAAAAATTATCTCTATGAAGAATTTCAGTCGGGTTTCAGGCCACATCATTGCACAGAAACTGCACTTGTTAAAATTGCAAATGACTTGCTTCTTGCGTCAGACCAAGGCTGTATCTCATTGCTAGTTTTACTTGATATTAGTGCTGCGTTTGACACTATAGATGTCATTGACATACTCATAGATCGATTACAAACTATACAGGTATTCAAGGGCAGGCCTTAAGATGGTTTTTTTTTTTGTTCATTTAAATGGGGATCATTCCAATTATGGACGTCCTGGTTGCTCTATTTTTTCAATCTACATGTTCCCCTTGGTAATATTGTTCGAAATACGTGGATTATTTTTCCCCACTGTTATGCTGAGGAACTCAACTATATCTCTCAACAAGACAAATTAAACTTTCTAAATGATCTAGCCTTTAAGCTTAACAATGGGGTGTGTTTTACCAATGTACAAGTGTGGGGGAGTTACCATAATTTCGGGGCCTATTAAAGGTTCGATACGACAGAGTATTACTTATGGACCAAAGACAGTACACAGATCTCTTGCTTACAATTTGCAACTAACGGATGGCTTTGCTTTCCTCTACAGTCAAAAATCTGGGTGTTATATTATATAGCAACTTGTCTTTTGAAAATCATATTTCCATTGTTACAAAAACAGCATTCTTCCATTTTAGAAACATTGCCAAATTACGAAACATGTTACCTGTTTCTGATGAAGAAAAGCTGTCACGGGTCAGGGTGCCCCCTGGCTCCCTCTGCTGTCTGTGTGTCATGTCTTTTTCGGCAGCTTGTGATCGTTGCAATCAGCGCTGATCTGGCAGTGGGGCTGCGCGGGTTACTGGCTGCCTCTACCCCACCTGTTGCTTATTACCCTTTCCTTTATATTCCTCTTCCGTCTAGTTTTTGTTGTGAGTAGATTGTTTTGTGTTCGATGTGTTTTGTGTCCTGGGTTCTGGTTGTTTCTTTCTCTGGTGTTACACTCACCTCTGTCTTCCCTGCTCCCAGGACACATAGAGAGAAGGACTTCATCTCTCTGCCTCACTCAACTCTCAGGTTGTTGGTCTTGGGTGAGCGCTGAGTCTTGGGCAATCGTCTATCCCTTGGTCTGCATCACACTGCCGACCGCAGTTGGATTACCCCCAGAGACTGGCTTGCTATTTTGGTTACAGTTTTATTTGTTTTGTTACCTTTGGAGTAAACTTTCTTTGCATCTAATCCTCTACTTTTGAGTCCTCTGTCTTCCTCGGCCCATCACAGAATCTACTCACCAGATATTATGGACACAGCAGAGGAGGATGAGATGCGCCGAGCCCTAATACAGCAGGGCGTTCTTCTGGTTCGACATCAGGAGGAGATCGCGGCTTCCCGCCGTGCATACTCCAAGATCTCTCTCCAGCTTAACCAGCTGGTTGAACGGTTGGATCAGCTACACACCAGCCCTCCCGCGGCTCCTACGGTAACCCCTCCTCCTGACCCTGTTGGAACTAGTAGCCGTCGCACTGAACCACGGCTCAATCCTCCTGCTCCTTACTCGGGTAAACCTAACACTTGTCGCTCCTTTTTGTCCCAATGCTCTCTGACTTCCTCGCTGCAGCCTTCCTGTTTTCCCATGGAGCAGTCCAAGGTAGCTTTCACCATCACACTCTTGGTGGGTCTAGCGAGAGAGTGGGGAATGGCCATGTGGGATAATGAGCACAGCTGCTGTTCCTCCTTTGAGAGTTTGTCGAAGGAACTATGCAAGGTGTTTGATCGCTCGGCTCAGGGAACTGATGCAGCACGAGCCCTGGCGCTGCTACGGCAGGGAGAAGGCTCAGTATCCAGTTACTCGATCGAGTTTCGCACACTCGCGGCATCCTGTGGCTGGAATGACAAGGCTCTTTGGGATCACTTTCTCCACGGTCTGGCCAAGCACGTCAAGGATGAAATCTATTCCCTTGAATTACCCTCGAGCCTGGATGAACTCATTGACCTTGCCATTCGGGTGTATAACCGTATTGCTCTCCGTTACCGGCATCGGAGGGGAGGGGCTTATCTCGAGCCTGGTAATAGAGCTGTGTCTGCAGCGTCATGTGACACACCTTCTCGACTTCCCCCAGGATGAGCCGATGCAGGTTGGGAGGGCGCGGTTGATGCTTAGGGAGCGTCGTCGTTGCCTGGACAACCAACTGTGTCTCTACTGCAGAGAGGCCGGTCACGTGGCTGCTGTGTGCCCAGCCGTCAGGCAGCGCTTACCGCTCAAGGGAGGGCAGAAGGTGAGCATTACTAGAGCTCAATTGCCCTCTGGTGGTCGGTCTGAGTTTCAAGCCTCATTGCTGGTGAAGAGGGCTGCTCATCAAGTGTCTGCATTGATTGACTCCGGAGCAGAGGGCAATTTCATGGATGCCGGGCTGACCAGGCACTTGGGGATCCCCTCCGTTGCTCTGGCTGGGCCTATATCGGCCAGAACACTGTGGCACCCTTCTTTCCAGAATTACCCATGCTACTAAGTTCGTTACACTCACGCTCTCCGGCAACCATGTCGAGGAGATCCGTTTTCTCATTCACTCACCCACCGCCCAAGTGGTTTTGGGGCACACCTGGCTAGTCAGACATAATCCTCACATTGACTGAGCCCATTTTGTTTAGCTCAATGTTTGGGTGCTGCATTCTCCCCTGTTATGTCTCGTTCTCTGTTGCAGGAGGAGCCGGTGAACCTGGCGGGTGTACCGGAGGCTTACCATGACTTGAGAGCGGTTTTCAGTAAGTCCCGAGCTTCATCTTTGCCTCCGCACCACCCGTACGACTGTGCGATAGACCTGTTGCCTGGCACTTCTCCTCCTAAGGGGTGCCTTTACTCTCTGTCCGGACTTGAGAGGGAGGCCATGGAGAGGTATATTCATGATTCTCAGGTAGCAGGCATCATCCGACCCTCTTCCTCTCCGGCTGGGGTGGGGTTCTTCTTCGTGGAGAAGAAGGATGGATTGCTGCATAGACTATCAGGGTTTGAATGACATCACGGTGAAGAATCGTTATCCTTTGCCGTTGATGTCATCGGCCTTCGGGCACTTGCAGGGGGCAACCATCTTTGCGAAGTTGGACCTCCGTAGTGCTTATCACTTGGTTCGGATTAGGGAGGGGGATGAATGGAAGACCACCTTTAACACCCCCATGGTGCACTTTGAGTAT
Organism: Sinocyclocheilus anophthalmus; assembly: GCA_018155175.1. Taxonomy (NCBI): domain Eukaryota; kingdom Metazoa; phylum Chordata; class Actinopteri; order Cypriniformes; family Cyprinidae; genus Sinocyclocheilus; species Sinocyclocheilus anophthalmus. Next base: position 465,503 of record JADLZN010001559.1, on the reverse strand, counting down.
TTGGTCATGCCGTTTGGGCTTTCTAACTCTCCGGTGGTCTTCCAGTTACTAGTCAATGACGTGCTCAGAGACATGGTTGACCGTTTTGTTTTTGTTTACCCGGACGATATTCTGATTTTCTCCCAGAACGAACGCGATCATGTCCAGCACGTCAGGCGAGCGCTCCAGCGGCTACTTAAGAATTGTTTATTCGCCAAGGTGGAGAAATGCGAGTTTCACGCACAGTCAGTTCCGTTCCTGGGACGTATCCCCGACTGTATCTGCCATAAAAGCAGTTCTGATTGCCCCCCAGCTAGTCGAGAGCTATTTTCTGGGTTTTTGCCAATTTTTGAACAAGCCATTCTTCGGACTTAGTCTGTCGCCCTTCCTTGACTGTCTCACTCCCTACAATCCTTACGGGTGTCTTCCAGCTCAGACGGCTTTTGAAAGCTTAAGTCGCTTCGTTTCGCTCCCATTTTAAACGACCCCTACCCGTCTCGTCATTCATTGTGGATGCTCCTGAGGTGGTTTTGTGGCCATTTTTGTCCCAAGGATCACCCTCGTTACGGAGCATACATCCCTGCTCCCTTTTCTCCCTCATCATTTGACCCCCTCGAACTGAATTACGACTCGGCAATAGTTAAGTTTCCTTGCTGGTCAAGCTAGCTCTGGAGGAGTGTTTGTCACTGGCTAGAGGGGCGGGGTCCACTTTTATTGTTTAACTGACCACAAGAACCATCGAAAGCAAACCGCACCACTAGATACTAATTATAGGCAGGCCTCGCTGGGCATGTTTTTTTTCTGGCGTTGGTTTACCATCTCGTATCGACCCGGTCCCCGAATGGTAAGCCCGATGCTTTCGTGTATCTTTGATGCTTGAGTCTAGCCCACCCTCCCGTGCCCTTCTGCCCCTCCTGAAGGTTATGTCAGCGGTCAATGGGGGGTGGAACCAGTGTCCCGCGCTGTTACCGATGCTGCGATGCCCGCAAGGTGTTTGCCCAGGAAGGGTCTGTTGTTCGTGCCCGAGGCGTCCGACTAGTTTCCGACATTGGGCTCACCATCCTGAACTACTAGGCTTGCCCCCCAGGAGCGCCTCGCCCATTATGTTGATCAAGCACACCGTTTTGGTGGCCGTCCTGGCGCGGTATGCTTTTTCAGTTTCGTTTCGCCTGTCCATTTGTGCTTGCGTAAAGCTCCAATCGACCCCACAATGGCTACGTCCACCTTAGGCGTCCCTGAGGGGAGGGGTACTGTCACGGGTCAGGGTGCCCTCTGACTCCCTCTGCTGTCTGTGTCATGTCTTTTTCGGCGGCTTGTGATCGGTGCAATCAGCGCTGATCTGGCAGTGGGGCTGCGTGGGTTACTGGGTGCCTCTTCCCCACCTGTTGCTTATTACCCTTTCCTTTATATTCCTCTTCCATCTAGTTCTTGTTGTGAGTAGCTTGTTTTGTGTTCTGGTTGTTTCTTTCTCTGGTGTTACACTCACATCTGTCTTCCCTACTCCCAGGACGCATAGAGAGAAGGACTTCATCTCTCTCTGCCTCTCAACTCTCAGGTTGTTGGTCTTGGGCGAGCGCTGAGTCTTGGGCAGTCGGCTATCCCTTGGTCCGCATCACACTGCCGACCACAGTTGGATTACCCCCAAAGACTGGCTTGCTATTTTGGTTACAGTTTTATTTGTTTTGTTACCTTTGGAGAATAAACTTTCTTTGCATCTAATCCTCTGCCTTTGAGTCCTCTGTCTTCCTCGGCCCATCACAAAAATGAGTTCATGCATTCATGACCTCTAGACTGGACTATTGTAATGCACTGCTAGGTGGTTGTCCTGCATCTTCAATAAACAAGCTACAGGTCGTCCAAAATACAGCAGCTAGAGTCCTTACCAGGTCAAGAAAATATGATTATTACCCCAATTTTACAGTCTCTGCTCTGGCTACCTATTAATTTCCGTATCAGTTACAAAATATTATTACTTGCCTATAAGGCCCTTAATGGGTTAACTCCTGCGTACCTAACTAGTCTTCTACCACGCTACAATCCATCACGCTCCCTAAGGTCGCAAAACTCTGGACTTTTGGTAGTACCTAGGATAGCAAAGTCCACTAAAGGCGGTAGAGCTTTTTTTTTTTTTGTTAGAGCATTTGGCTCCCAAACTCTGGAATAGCCTTCCTGATACCGTCCGGGGTTCAGACACACTCTCTCTGTTAAATCTAGATTAAAGACACATCTCTTTGGCCAAGCATTCAAGTAATGCATCTCATAATCTTGTACTGCTGTTATATCTAATCAAATGCACATTATCATTCTTTAGCTTGGATTAAACAAATCAATTTTGCTTGTGGCACATCGCTACGCTAACTATGTCTCTATTTATTTCTTTGTTTCTGCTGGGATTGACATCCCGTGGTAAATAGGATTTACACAAGCTTCAGTCTGGATCCAGAACAACTGAGAAGAGATGATGCCAACCTCTCAAAGGACCTCAGATGATGCCAACCCTGAAACAACTTACAGAAATACCACATTTTGCTATAAGTTTGATTTGCATCATATAATAATTGCTGTTAAAATTATTCATCGTCTGTTTTATTACGTCTTAAATTAATTTTTTTGCGTACATTTCTGCCTACACTCTTAAAAGTAAAGGTGCTTCACGATGCCATAGAAGTACCTTTTTGTCTAAATGGTTCCATAAGAACCTTGAACATCTGAAGAACCTTTCTGTTTCACAAAAGTTTCTTTGTGGCGAAAGAAGGTTCTTCAGGTTATAAAAAGGTAAGAAAGAGATGTTCTTTGACTGAATGTTTCTTTGTGGAAACAAAAATGGTTCTTCTATGTCATCGCTTGAAGAACCTTTTAAGCACCTCTATTTTTAAGAGTGTATGGTTTAGTTAAACTGACAGTCACCATGTACTATCCACTAAATATATTAGAAAATTAATTTTGTGTAAAGTTGCTTTGCACATTTGTATCGTGAAAAGCGCTGTACAAATAAACTGGATGAATTGAATATTAAATGCTTTTATTTAATTCTTTCAAAATTATTATTATGATGTATTAAATTATTATTGAGGATACTTTATCAAAAAGATACAAAAATATTAACTTTATTAGTCGCACATAATCGAGATATATTTTTTGTCGTATTTGGTAACTCTTCATCAGTAATTTAACTTAGTGGTGCTCACAGCCCTCATTTTATCTGACAAACAAGCTGTCAATCTCCATTGCACATTGCGCATTGCGCATTCTTTTTAACTAGATGATGCAAGTGAATGCAGTGCAACAATGCGACTTTCTGCTGTAATGTAATCAGTGGTTAAATGTTTGTTTGATGGTATTTAATGGTCCATGAGTGAAATAATAATTAAGCTAATGTTTTGTGGGATATTTAATGGTTAATGTATATGAGGCAACTTTGGTTTGCCATATCAGTGATCAATGTTGCTGCCATCTTACACAAACAAAGGCCAGAGTTTTGGACCTGTGGGAGTAATAAACAGAATTGTTCTGATGATGGAATAGAGTGACTGATTTATTATTAACAAATTCTACTTTATCAAAAAGGGTTTTCTGTTTGCATCTCATTTTAGCCGAAGTTCAGTGTTTTTTCCCCCCTAGTGGATTCACACATGCTACTGAAACTGTAAGGTTATCCAGAAACATATTAAACGACTAGTGTTTGTTAGCAAATAATCAAGCTTATTATTGCAATACTTTTTAGTATGCAGTGTTTTGAAAAAGAAAATGTGCTTATGTGCTTGCAGCATATCCTTTCTGTGCCACTCCCCCTGTCTTCTATTGGTCGACAAACAGACTGATCCGCCCCAAACACACACCATTGACCAATTGGGTTTAAATGCTCAAATAGTGTTTTCAAATGTTTCAAAATGGCACAGAGTACAATGTACACTTTCAAACAGTTTCAAATGCAGGCTATTAATGTTGTTTTTCAGCAAACAAAGCAATCTATGATACATACAAAAGTCTTTTTTTTGTGTGTGTCATTGATTCATTTGAATGTAAAATGCTTATGTCATTAAATGCTCTTCAGTAACATTTAATATCTATTGTTTCTTTACAGAGCTCTTATAACTGGGGGCGGGACAGAAATACAGAGAAGTGTAAATAGGGGAAATACATTTTCTCAAATGAGTCTGGTTTAGTTTGGCTGGAGTATGAGGATGCTAAAAGTCAAAGAGAAACGTATAAATCTCAACTCTACTCCCCCTGCTGACTCTCTTGTATAGTACAATTATGGAGTTTTGGGCTCGCTTTAAACATTGTAAACCTCCACCACAACCATGTATGTCAGGCACAACCCCAGCACGCCCAGCTATGAGTTAAATCTTACCATAAGAAAAAAAAAAAAACCGGTACCACACAAACACTAAAGCAGAAGTCTGGGATCTCAAAGTCTCATTTAAACCTGGAAAGTAGTGTGAAGTAAAGAGGAACGACTGTATTTAAGATTCCACCACTATTCAAATAAGCAGCTTTATAAGATCTTTTTTCTTGCTTTATATTATGCTTTTTTGGAAGGTTGTCACACCATGTTGGACAACATGAATCATTAGGTTTTGAACAAGCTAGTGGAGTCCATGTCAGCTTGAGTGCTTCTCTTTTAAAGCTAAACAAGCAACACACCAAATACTAAAACATTTTGAAATGCAACTTTTCAGTGCAACATTTATTTAGAAAGCACATTTAAAACACATAAATTGATCCAAAGTGCTGTACAATATGAAAAAACAAAACAAAAATCATTTACACGCTGGCCATATTTTCGCTCATTGTTATGTCAACTTTTCACCAACTGTTATGTTTACAATTTAGAAGAGCAGAGAAACATTTTCACCAGTGGTGTCAGACCCCACTGCATATATGTGCATGCATAATGTAAAAAGTGCAAATTGCTTGTCAATGCAAATCTTTGTTTATCATGTAAATAATGTTGTTTTGAATCTACTGTAATGGCCAACACAAATAGCAACATACACTGAAAAAAAAAATCAGGAACCTACAATTGGTAACATCTACATTAAACTAGTTTTATTCAAGTAAAAAGTATTATTTTAAATCACAGAATCAACCGAAATACGTAATTTATACCATTTTATGGATTCAATCAGGTAGAAATAACTATTTGAGATAACTATTGCAGGTTGCAACTTTTTACAATGTATCTTTAATGTGAATGGCCATTATTTAAGTCATATTTCAGAAAATGGTTGTTGAATATTTAATTTTTTTAGCTAATAGACCTGTATTTTGTTTTATTCATTTATAATTGCAAAATCTAATGCAGTACAGTGCCTTAATTTCAGATCTCTCTTTGCCGTCGGTTTGTAATGCTGTATACTCACTATATTTGCGTATATGTAAGGTTGAGTGGGAGAACATTTCCATGGACAGGTCATCAGCAGGTCACAGTGGTTTCTCTGGTTGTAAGTTAGCTTATATTTTTTTGGTTTCTCTCTATGTCTGTTTGAATATGTTGGGTGTCGATTCTCCGGACTGGGCTACTTGGAAATTAAATGCAAATGCACAGATCTATTAACTAACTTTGTTCCTTGTTTCTCAGGATCAAAGCTCGAAACTGATGCAGGCTTCATTATGTTTGTGCAAACAGACTGAGCGTTTGAAGTGATGGAAATATGGAAAAGCCCCCAGAAACCGGTAAAAAATGGCCTGCTAATGCTACTGTTGCAACAATCCAAAAAGGAAGATATTAACACATTTCTTTTTGTTTCCACGGAAGAAATGCATTTGTTCCCTAGACAAGAACAAATCCTGAAACAGTGCAAACATTGTGGAAAACCTGTTTCAAAAAGGAAAACTGTGCCAACCAATGTGGAAAATCTGAACACTGTCATTCTAATGGGTGCATTAACATTGTTTGACTTCAGAAAATACAGCAACCCACAGAAAACCCTTGGCGATGGACGTCCTGCATCTCTGATAGTGAATTTGTTCATTATTGAGCTAATGTGTTGTGTGAATGTCAGTCAACGAGTGTTAATGAGGTCTACACCACCCCTTAAGTACCATATGTCAGTAATACTGTTGATTTTGCCATCACAGTTTTCCTATTTTCTAAAGATTAGTGTACTAATATGTGTGCATTAAGATAATCCTAAAAGCTTTTCACACTTAAGGCCATGTTGGTCACAAAATGTGACAGGAAACATCCTTATTAAACACTGTCCATAGTGAAAGATCGGTCTTTAAAATTATTAACACAATTGTCACAACAGCTGTGAAGCGCAAAGATAAAGCAGATTTTACAACTTCAATGCTGATACGTAAAAAGAAAAATTCAGGCAATACTTAGACACTATTTATTTATTTTTTTTTAAAGAAAATGTATTGTAATTTTATTTTATTTTATTTTATCTACCAAATGTATCAAATTCAGTTTTGATGACTGAATTCTGTGGTCCCTGATTTTATTAAAACCTGACAATTTTATTAAAGGCTACTAAAGCTTAATGTGAAAATAATGTTTTCTGATTTTAATAGCCATACTATAATAATACCCAAAGTCTTCTATAAAGGCTTCAATACGAAGAACATTCTGTTTTAATTCAATTGAGTAGGCAGGATATGTTTTTTAAAAGCCAAGTGAGAGAGTGGACAAGAAAATTCACAGTGGTTACATGTAGACCAAGGAAATTATTTGCAGTGTGACAACATATGGTAATATTGCACATACGAGGACTGACGAGGGAAATCTCTGTTACTGGAAACACTTAAAGCAGTGACATAGGCTTTCTGGGAAATGTCTGCACATAAAATGATTTAGCAAAGTTCATTGTTGCCCATCATTGTTGGGAAGGGATGGAACAGTTAACTTTTCAGTGTCATATGTTACATATGGTGCACATATTACATACGATTGTAATTGATTACAATAGCAACCAGAACAACAATATCTACTTATATGCAGCTTCATAAAATGATTACATATTAATTACATGCAGTTCATGTGTATTAAGTAGTAATACTTATGAATTACACTGTAATGAATACTGTAGTTTGGCCACAAAGTAAATTGTTTCATAGCTGATTTTATAGTGTGTGTCCTGTTGCATTTAGTGTTTAAAATGACGAATGAGGGCTTTTAACAAGCAATTCGTAGTAATATTTATAGTGTTGTAATTTAATTATATAGATATATATAGTATATATGATAGATAATAATAATTAGTATATATATATATATATAGATATATATAGATATATATATATATATATTTGTGAGACATTTAAGACTGGAAATCATCAAAATAAGCATGTCAGAGCCGTGGTTTCGCAGATAGCACACTTGTTCCTCACATGTTTCCAACAAGCACTCTAATATTATTCAATGCAAAGTGAATTTTATCACCTTTTTCTTGGTGCAAGTATGGAAACACTGTCTGTGAATATAAGAGCGAATAGGATTTCATTTATCTCATGGATATTTATTGAACTCATGGAGGGTGAGAAAAGAAACAGTGCTATATTTTGAAATGGACACAAACCCATGGGATGAAGCATTTCATAGCGGGCCTACACCTCCCCCGAGGCTTCATTAAGTCTCAGAAATACCTCGACACTGTTCACACTCTGTAAATCTGCGAGCCTCACATCACAGACCCGCTGCAGCCGCTCACCTCCCAGACCTGCCCACTCACCTTTGACACGACAGGACGTTTTTATTGTGCTGCTGCTGAAAAATCGAGTCTTTGTTTTCATGTCGAATTTCAGCAGCTTAAATCGGTAACTGTTTTACATCACAGTGTCCATTTTACACACGTGTAACTCATTAATTACATTACTATTCTGTATTGACATACACTGTCAGTCAAAGGTTTACACACGTACTCAGTCTTATAGCCTATAGTCTCATTAGACATAACACTCACAAAAGTATGTAGAGTAGAGCTTCTAAATTCCAGCTAGACAATTATTTGTTATTAAATTAAATGTTCATATTACCCACATATTACCAAAATTAATTATTTTTCTATTAACAAGAAAATGTGCATGTACAGGCATCTTTAAAAACAATGGCACAAATATAATTTTTCTGTTATTATTGTTTAATTGCAATTATATGTAAAAACTTGGACACTGTGATCAAACATTTTAAGTGTCATTTTATGATAACGTGACTATTATATCTTATTTTGAACCAAAAATAGGCATTGTTTAGTAGCCCCCTACTAAACATGTAGATGTTGTTGTGAGTTATAGGCGTATCAAATGTATCATACTTCAGACAAGGTGATCATTCTTACATTATAGGAAGTGCAACTTTGGAAGAATGACTATAAGATATTCCTTATTTAATAATGCAAGCATGTTTTCTTTCAGTAAGTGCTCTGGAGGCGGTGTAATGATGAATTTGGGTTGTCCCACGCTAAGTCTTGGGAAATCAAGTCAGATACACAAGAGACAAGAGTTCTGGAGTAAGAGCTATTTTTCATAGAAAAAAAAATGTTTGAAATTTTTTTTCTCAGCAAAAGAGATGCTTTAACATGCAGAGAAAATTAAACATACAATATACAGGCGTTATTAAAACATGCCATTCTTAGCATGAGAAGCATTTCGTGGGTACGGAAAGTATTCAGACCCCCTTAAATTTTTCACTCTTTGTTATATTGCAGCCATTTGCTAAAATCATTTAAGTTATTTTTTTTCCTCTTTAATGTACACACAGCACCCCATATTGACAGAAAACACAGAATTGTTGACATTTTTGCAGATTTATTAAAAAGAAAAAACTGAAATATCACATGGTCCTAAATATTCAGAACCTTTGCTGTGACACTCATATATTTAACTCAGTTGCTGTCCATTTCTTCTGATCATCCTTGCGATGGTTCTACACCTTCATTTGAGTCAAGCTGTGTTTGATTATACTGATTGGACTTGATTAGGAAAGCCACACACCTGTCTATATAAGACCTTACAGCTCACAGTGCATGTCAGAGCAAATGAGAATCATGAGGTCAAAGGAACTGCCTGAAGAGCTCAGAGACAGAATTGTGGCAAGGCACAGATCTGGCCAAGGTTACAAAAAAATTTCTGCTGCACTTAAGGTTCATAAGAGCACAGTGGCCTCCATAATCCTAAATGGAAGACGTTGGGACGACCAGGAACCCTTTCTAGAGCTGGCCGTCCGGCCAAACAGAACTATTGGGGGAGAAGAGCCTTGGTGAGAAAGGTAAAAAAGAACCCAAAGATCACTGTGGCTGACCTCCAGAGATGCAGTCGGGAGATGGGAGAAAGTTTAGAAAGTCAACCATCACTGCAGCCCTTCACCAGTCTGGGTTTTATGGCAGAGTGGCCCGATGGAAGCCTTTCCTCAGTGCAAGACACATGAAAGCCGCATGGAGTTTGCTAAAAAAACACCCGAAGGACCCCAAGATGGTGAGAAATAAGATTCTCTGGTCTGATGAGACCAAGATAGAACTTTTTGGCCTTAAACAATGAGGAAAAAAAATGTACTTAAATGATTTTAGCAAATGGCTGCCATATAACAAAGAAGCATATTTAAGGGGGTCTGAATACTTCCGTACCCACTGTATATATGACTTACTTTATGAATTGTATTAAGGAAATTAATCTAAATTAATTAATTTGCTGCAGAAATTACAGTACTTGTATTTTATGATTGAAGTGATAGGCTACTGTGTGCATTCTAAAAATCTTATTTAATATGACTACATCAAGATGACTAGACTATTTTTTTTTTACAAAAAAAATTTTTTTTTACAGCAACTTCACAATTTCACACATTCACATGCACACTACAAACACTAAACAGTGAACTGTAAACACACATTCAAATATATTTAGCCTCGTTTCATTTTACATTTTGTAAAATAAAATAGCATTTTGACCTGATGGCGTGACCTTTGCACTGCCCTTTAACATAATGTGGAACTTGAGGAGACAGGTGCTTTTGAGTTTCCTGTCCCACACTGAACCGAGGCAAAAAAATCACAAAGAAAAGCTGTAAAAGACAGAATGAATGGTCAAGCGAGTAAAGCCTTTTAAAAGAATAGGAGAAGGTGAAAAAATGGGGAGAGAGAGCAAGAGAGGAGGAAAGAAAAAACCCCTCCCGCGGTACACAATGCTCATAGCTGGGGTTAAGTGCTAAGATTTCATCCAGTGGGACTCGGGGTCCGCATTTAAGCCTTCCATGGTGCAGGGGCCACCCCAGTCATCTGACATAATCACAATGATGATATACAGGGACATTAGAACAGGGAGCCGCTGACATGCCGAACAATAGCTCCTCACAGCAGGACCGGCCTCTCTGGGCATCCAGGTGCAGTCCCAGGCCGCCAAATTCCTTCTCTCCCCCCTTTCAGCCCTCATTGTGTGGCCAGAGATGCTCTTTCAGGAGTGGGATGAAGGGGGAGAAAGAAAGAGATCAGAGGTGGGAAGAGAGTAAGAAGGTAATAAGTGTATGTTGTAAGGTAGAAGATTGTGAACCCGCTCCTAGGTAAGAGTTTCGGTGTAGAAAAATAACAGTTCGGTTGACAGAAACACACATACACCGATGCCAAAAAGTGAAGGGGAACAGAACAGAACAGGATCTTCTCCATCAGGTCAGTCGATCTTTTGGAGAGAAGAGAGAGAGAGAGAAGAGAGAGAGAGAGAAAGAGAAGGAGACTCTGAGAAGGGAGTCGAAGATTCGTCTGTCAACAAGAGTTTAGAGCTCTTGTGGGAAAAAAGCATAGTCCCTGGTCTGGCCGCACAGATGCTTCCCTGTGTCTGCTCACTCAAACGTGTGTCCGGCAGGGCTGACCGGGCACAGAGCTGCCCCTATTACCCACAATCCCGCGCTCCCGACTGCCCGGGCCAGGCTCAGATTTGGAAGCTTCAGTGAGCAAATCCTTGACATTGCACACATTAGAGTTTAGCCTTCTCCATGTGTGGTCCAGTTGTGCAGTCTTTCTTTAAAAAAAAAAAGTTAAAATCCTTTTATTAAAGGGTTAAGTAGTTACCTTGTCACCAGTCGCATAACCCCCCCATTATTTGGTATTACCAGTGTTAGTTGCTGAGGCAAAATTATATCAAGTTGCTTCTTTCCCAACAGTTTCAAAATCCAGTGCTAAAAAGCGGCTTCAAATTTCTCCAGATAAACATGACTACGCGATCATTTTATTACATTGGTTCATGGGGGCATAGCGGCAATTCAGAAATCAAATGTCCCGTGAGTGTCTCTAAAATGTTATTTTATAGCGTTTAAAAATAATGTAGGTTACCCCTTACAGTAAACCCGACTCTAAACCAAAACAAAACGGTTAAAATAAGAAAAAAAAAAAACAAGCTGGATGTTCCTATGTAATGCAATGCAATGTCCCTGTGTAATTACAAATCATCTAGGCTACTTGTACACTTTTAAAGTATATTTAGGCTACTATAAACGGGAACCCTCCCCCAATTAAGACTGCCCATGCAGTGCCTCTGTAATCGTAATCGTAACAAGTTGTTGGTGTTTTACTGTCTCTAGTGTTCATTTCAGCTGTAACTTGCAGCGAAATGTACTTATAGGTAGGCAAAAATGTTTTCCAATGAGCCTGAGTTGGTTTTGGAAGGTGCTGTTGATTCAAGACTGAAGAGATTCACTCTCTCGGCCACCCTTTGGACAAATCTAGTCCCTCAGAGAGAAGAAATTGGAAATATAGGAGAGGAAAGGTGGCAGGAATGTTGATTAATGGTAGTGGTGTCGTTCGCACGGATCGAGTCGAGGCTAAATAAAGGTCTGACAGGTTGGCAGAAGGTGGCTCGTGGTCGGGCCCATCAAAATGCCGCATTCTCGGAGAGAAACGCATTTTAATTAAAGCAAAGCATAACTCGATCCTGGAAAAGTGGAGAAAAAGTGCATAAATGTGGGCTACTTGCAGAAAGATTTATTCTTTGTTCACACCTCATTTCCCCCCTCACACTCTTTCACTTTTCCTTTTTGCTCTCTCTCCGTCCCTCACACACCATCTGCGTTTAAGGCTTTGAGCGCATTTTCATTTTTCAAACATCAGCAACTCTATTTTATGAGCAAAGGCTAGTGTATCTTTAAGGAAAAGTGAAACTGCACCGCCAAAACGTGTCATATCTCCAGGCTGCATTTGTCACACAGAATAATCATAATAGCCAAGAGGGCTTGTTCTTAAAGCCATGCTTTTGATTAAAGCTCTGGAGCGCTCACAAGCTGTGTGGTAGTTAGGACATGAATTGTGGAGTTTTAAGCCATCCAGGGCTATGGCAGCCTCGTTTTCACGTGTAGATAGGCCTACAACATTTCTCTACGGAGAGCTGATCTCCCCTCTGATGACAGAATTCATTAATTAATTCACATTTTGCATGCCTTCCTTTGCTCAGTTTGGATAGCTACTTGAGCATGATCACATTTGTGTAACGCACGTTCAATGTAATCCATTCTGTTTATTCTCTCAGTGATTTAAAATCTACACCATGCATTAGATTCAACTAAAATATATTATTCGGAATTAAGATATTGCCCTGGCACCGGCTTGTCAGTTTCCTTATCTGTGTAATGTTCATTGCAGTTTTAACCTGTTCATTCCTTTGCTCTTTGTGTTGAGTTACAGTATAATACTCATGTTTGTAACTGAAATTGATTGGTCTTCCTTCTTTATTTTATTTAGGTGGATATAAACTGAACCCCAATCTGACACCTGAGACAAATGGTGAGGCAAAACCTGTTCTTTTCCAGAACCCAACAATATTCTTTACAAAACAGATTGTTCACATCTGGTTATTTGAGTAGCAGTTCATGGTAATGCTGATTCTGGATTAATGTTCTTCATAAGCGAGGATCATTGGAGGTATGGAATCTGAAACAATGTAACACACGGCGTACAATGTTACACAGTGGTCTGGGATGCTGGGGGTGTTTCCCACACGGGAATGAAGGGAGAGGAGAAGGAATGCTGAACTGCCATATTTAGTGGTGGGACAAACTGAATCACTTTGTGTGAGGAACACAGGAGGGCAGTCTTTAGACACTAACAGCAGTCCCTGCACACTGCAGCACCTATTAAATTAAAAACACCTCATAGCACAGTGGCCCCCCAAAAAGTATCTGAACACTTAAAAACCACAATTAAAAATGCATAAATGTCTGCATTTAAAAGTATCAAACAAACACAACCAGAGCTTCACTTTTCTTTTTTTTCTTCTTTTTTTGCAATGAATTTTAATCAGCTGGTTTACCAGTGACTTTCAGTGTCCTCGGCGAGTAACCGCAAGTGTAGTTCATCACATGAACTATGATCATGTTTGACAACCAGAAAGAGTCCAAATAGTTTTTGCCTTCTTTTTGATCAGTCTATCTACTGTTTTATCATTTCAAACCTAACAAATGTCTTTTTGTGAAATGCTTTGTTTGCTTTCATTGAAATAAATGTGACTGGGTTTGGTATTTTGTTATCTAATGCAGTGCTATTCTGACATGTTTACGCATGGAGCACAGTGTCCAAACACTGCTTCAAAGAACTGCTTCAGATTGCAGCAAATCAAAGCAATACAATACAAAAGCTGATATTTGGCAAAAACGTTGAGCGTTCCTGGAAATGGACGATGTTAACGTGTACAAAATGTGTTGTATTCTGAAGATGAATTTGTAATGTGAGATATCCGCGCTTCATCGCACAGATTGGAATCAAAACTCCCACTCAGTTTTCCAGTTCATTATGCATTGCTGAAGTCCCTCTTTAGTGCATTTCTAAAATCTTAATTTTAGAGCACTTTTTACAACTCGTTGCTTTAATAGAATGTTTTAAAGACTGAAAATGTGCATTGCACATTTCCTTTCTAGTGTTCTTTTTAATGAAATATGCATTTGAGTGCATTTTAACTGGATAGCGAAAATTGTGCACACTCACATTCTCAGTATGATCTTAAAGGTAACACTTTAGTATAGGGAACAATCCTCACTATTAACTTATGAGCATGCTTATTATTAACATATTGGCTGTTTATAAAGCACATATTCTGTATGACCATATTCTACATCCCTAATGTCTAACGCATTTACTAACTATTAATAAGCGAGCAAATTAGGAGTTTATTGAGGCAAACGTCATAGTTAATGGTTTGTTAATAGCGATAATTTGACCTTAAAATAAAGTGTGACCATCTTAAACTAAATCAATATATCTGGTCATTTTGAGCAAACTGAAACCCCATACATATCCTGTCTTCAGGTTGCATTCTCCTCAGAGCAGTAGAAATCTATCTGTCTCTGGCCTTTAGAGGAAATGAGCGGCAGAGAGTGAGGTGTTTGCATGTGTGTTGTGATGTGTAGTTTGGCCAGAGCAGCAGGTTGATTAATCTTGCTGTCACATGCACACTGCCTCAGATCGACTGCCTAATAAAACTCATAAACAGGTAAATAAGCAGCCCAGCTCAAGTCTTAATCCCAGCAGTGCGTAAGCAACGCGAGGCAGTCCTCAGCTTAAATGAGGGACAATAAGAGTGATTTACAACTGAGAGTGTGTGTGTGTTTCGGTGCAGGTGTCTGTTAGAGTATTTGTGCGAGTGTGTTTGAGGGCATGTCTCCCTAGCATTTGCATTGGTTTGGTATTCTTTGTGTTCGTTACATATTTGTCAACTGTCATGACGTTCCCTCACGAGCACATGTGCATGGGTTCCTCCGCTGTGAATGCTCTTCAACGGTTGCAAACTGCTTTTGTCTTCATTTTGTTGCTATTTCAGCAGCAACATGTGAAAAAAATAAATAAAGAGAATTTGAGAACACTTTAGTTTAGGGACCAATTCTTACCAAACTTACACCTAAGCTTAACAACTATCTTACTAAATAGAACGAACGCTCTCGGTGATTAGTAGTTTATTGAGGCAAAAGCCGTAGTTAATAGTTAGTTAATATTTGAGAATTGGTCCTCAAACTAAAGTGTGACTGAAAATTGTATATTTGCTTAGCTTTGGAGTCACCAGTACACAAATGTTCACCTTTAAAAAAAAAAAAAAGATCTTTCCCATGTCTTTACATGCTTGACCTGATGGTGTTTTAGCTCCTGTCATGACTCTCAGGCCTCCATGTATGCAAAAACACAAATGTGTTGATTTTGCTGGGACGTCTGGTGAGGAGATGGTCCTAATCAAAAGGAAACTATGCACAGTCACTCCAGGAAGGGCTGATGAAAAAGAGGAGGGCAACACTGAGAGGTCTTTCACTGAAACCTGCTCTTTTCCATTTATGAGCCACTCATGCAGTCCCATCTGCAAGTCAAAGTCAACACTCAGCCTGAGCCATGAATTCATTAGGGGGACTTTGATTTTTGGTTAGTGTTTAAATTAATTAATGTTGCCATTCATACTTCAGATATGCAGACGTTTCAACAACCCCCTCTGCCAAGCCTTGGTATGTTAAAGGTATAATAGTGTACGCGTGTTTTGCCTGGTTATATAAATAAAGATGGTGTATTGTCTGTGAAGGGTTTGGAAGGCTTGCAAGAACATATTAAATAACTACATGTTTTAATTAAACCTAATTGTGAAAAATCCCGCAATGAAAAGTAAAACGGTTCCCAGAGAGCACATGTACGTCTGCAAGATATCTGTTAAAGATCACTTAATCTGAAAAGCATCTGCTGTGTACAAACATCTAACAGACGTCTTTCAGATATCAGGTTTACATACATTCTAAATCATAAACATTAGGCACCTCCGAATGGCTTCTTGTCCCACCCCCGACCATCTAACAAGGAAAAACGTCTAAGACTTCTTGAGACCTTCTTCTCCCTTTTTTTTTTTTTCTTTTTCCCCCTGATGATGCAAAAACCTCTCAAAACATACGGCTGCAGATGTAAAGCAGACGGTCAACAGACGTATCCTGAGTGTATGTGTGTTCAGGGTTGTCCTACGCTAAATTTCTTGTCGTTACTTTCGTGTTATCAAGGCCCTTTTTATACGTTTTCTTACTTATGTTATTGTTTCTCTATCCCGGTTTACGCTCACACAAAAGACCCCCCCCCTTCACCACAAATTGTGTAGATGTGTTTCTTATCTTCTGCTAGAGTGGCACGTCTGACTCGGAATCGCCGAATCATGGCTAAATGTGTTTAATCGATCAAGCTGTGTAAGTTGTGTGTGTGTGTGAGTGAGCGAGCTTGGGTTTTCAAACATCACGTGTCCCGTCACGCAACATTGACACACGCACTTTATTCCCTGCTGTCCGATTCGGATCCGAGACTTCTGCTGATGCCCTTCAGCCATTTACCCCGTGTGTACTATTGGGCAAAAACAAAATGTTATTGAGCACAGCTTTTAAATGTAATAAATGATTAATTAACCTTTGCATTTAGACCTTGTCATCAGAATAGCACAGTAAATGTCCTACTTGGGGAATATTGAAATTTGCCGCATAACTGCTTAATTGCTGTGCCTCTCTCTGCCACTCAATCTTTATTTATTTTGTATTATTACTATTTTCAAATAAAGGTAGACAGCATGCAAAACTATAGCTATTACGCACGTCTCTAAACAATTAATGTTGATATGAATATTAAGAAATAATGACGCCTAAACAAAGATGGTAATACTAAGAATACCAGCATAGCCTAATTTGAGAGTTTGCCCGTGATTCGAAACCATTTCATTTGACATATTTTTTTTTACTAATGTAAAACCTGCACGTATTTTAATTTCTAACAGACGATAGATTTGATTATAACATAAAAAAATGGTTGTAGCAGGAAGTACAGTGAATTCATAATTGGAGTATATGTTGAATGATATTTTTCAGGACCTTTACTTTAGGCTTTACTTTATTTTAGCATTTAAACGTTAAGAATAAAATTAAAACATTTACTAATCAGTAGGTGTGTTATTATTATTATTATTAAGCTATTTTCATTATGAATACATTTATTTGTAGATTAAAATATTAATTTTTATTTTAAATCGTTTATTTGCTTATTTATATACTAAATTGAAATACAAAAAAATGCAAATAAAGCATCTATCTAGTTTTATTTTTTGTGTTTTCAATTGTTGTTGTACAAATCATGTATGAATTCATATTTTTGGAATGCACGCCTGCTTTGACCCTACAAGACGATCAGAAACAAACAGATGATTTGATCATCTTGCAGTTTGCCGATATGAGCACATATTTGTGATGTAAAGAGAGTGTGGTGTTCCCGCGGACAGAGTGATTGATCACATCATATTAGGGTCGTTTCTGCGCGGGGTAATGTTCTTTGCTGGCCTCGGGCGATCCTCACATGCGCGTCTCCAGACTCCGTCTCTTTTCATCTGCAGAGATGACAACAATAACAACGACAACAACGAATGTACCTTTCCGAGACGAGATTGTGACAGAAAAAGCACTTAACGCAATTTCCTCCAGCGCAATTAATCACAAGCGGTTATGAAGATGCGTAATGAAAACGGGCGAATCATTGCAGTATAATTAATGTAACATGCCATATGCCGCTTATTCAAGACTTATGACTTATACATGTATCAGTGAAGGGGGTTGTGCTCTGCTTTACAGCTGCTATAGCTGTACCGTTGTTAAATTCAAGACACTGATATTACACAAACAAAATCAACGTGTTATTTAATTTTGCAACATAAAACACCACTCTGACGGCAATGGCAGACTAGAAAATGATGATTTTGATCACTGTGGTGCGAAATCAAATGTTGATGTTCACAGACATATGGGCTGCTAAGCACTAATAAAAAAGAGATACATATTAGAATCCATGTACATTTTGAAAACTGTTTTTTTTTTTAAACTGGCAATAATTTACTGCGTTATGCCATTTGTAGGTGATGTGTGTGTTATGTCGTATGTGTAGAAACTGTTTTTTTAGGTCATGTGTGGATTAGTTTGTGATGTATTGTGTATGTAGGTTAAGTTTTATATAGGCTAGATCATGTGTTTTATATCGTAGGTAATCGTGTATGTGTAATTTTTGTATGGATTATTGTATGTTGTATGCGTATATATTGTGTTGGGATGTTGAGGTAATTTATTTGAAGTTATGCCTTGGTTATATTATCGTGTTTGTAGGTTATAAGTGTGCATTAAGTAGCCCATGGCGCCTGTAGTCCTTCGCTTTGAACGAGGGACAACGGAGGAAAAAAAACCCTGTCTAGGATTAGTGGTCAGATTTCCTATTTCCCACACACTCTCAAGGTCTTGAACCCAATTAATGGCTAATAATTACCCAGGGAACTTAACTGTAGTTGCTCTCGCGCTTTCATTAGCTGTGCTAGACAGAGCACGAGTGCCTTACGTTATAAGAGCAAAGGCGTGTCACCAATCCGATGGAACGTAGCAGCCTGCCATAATGCTTCATACTATATATGTAATAGCCGATATATTTAATAGTCAGTTATGTAGGCCTACTTAAGTTTGATTTCACGCGCAATCTGTAAAACAGCTTTTGCAAGTGTTCTACATGTGCATTTTTGTTTTCAATTACTCTGCCTCACCTCTCCATTCTCCAAGTGTTTACGGCAACCACCACTTTTGCCTTCATTGATATTGTTTTGTTATTACAGCCACTGAGTACCTTTGCCGATTTTCTGATTTCCCTCTTTCCCCCTCTCTCACACTCGCGCGCGGGCGCGCGCACACACAACCCAACCACACACACACCACCGGGTGTTCTGTTCGTGTGCAATGCAAGAGAGAGAGAGAGAGACTCTGAAGCCCCATCATCACGGAGTTGTGTTTACTTTGCCATTGCATCCACTGTATTAGCATGTAGAGATCAGAGCAGAGCGCAGCCGTGTAGTTGTCGCTACAAGTGGGGGTTTCCCCCGTGTTTTCTGACTGTGGCCACTGCTGGGTGGATATAATTTCACATATTGAGTGTGGTGAGATCCTATCAGTGCGTAACACATAAGCCGAGCCCTTTCCTACCATGAATAAAGATTTGGTTTCACTTGCTTTCAACGAACGTATAGCAATAACACCAGAGATCGGGATCTTATCCATCTAATTCCATCTAATCAGTTTTATTTCTAAGTAGTGTATTATTATTATTATTATTATTGTATGCAATATACGCACGTAATGTTTTATCGGTTTGTTATTTACTGTGTTGTTTTTGTACGATCAGCTGGCAATTAGTAGTAGGCCTAGCAGTTTTTTATTTAGTTTTTTTTCTAATTAATTTCGTAACTTTTACTAAACATTAAATAATAATAATAATGATGATGATAATGATAATATATGATGATGGTACAAAACACCGTGGCGATTAATGACGGTTTAAATTTTTGCAGCTTGTTGTATCCGAAAGTCACCACATAAATAAATAAATAAATATTAACTTCCTTATTTGTTAGAATACCTCTTTTTATAATTTTATCCCGAAATATAACAGTATAAAAACACTTCACATTTTGAAGTGTTATAGAATGCATTGAACCGAACACAGTGACAATGAGACAGTGGTGCCTGTATACATTTTATTTGACTTAGTAAGTTTAATAAAAATCCACTTACAACTGTAGACTTATTCAAACATATCATTGGTTAATGCGTTCAAAATTACAGGGATTTATTTCGGCTAGTGATTGATTTGATACTCAATTGACAAACCTCTTCAATTCTGTCCTTAATTAATTAAGAGGACACAAACTCCGTCTCTGACAGCAGTTCTCAAGGTGGGTGTCACTGAGGCCTGGCTTGCAGAACACCTCTCTTCCGGGGCCTGGGCCAGCATCCCTCCCGTCCTGTGCTAAACCACAGGAAAATGGCAACAATCTGGAAAGAAAATAGTCCAAATGCGTGGTTGCATATAGCCATCACGTTTCCAGGAGCTCGTAAAAAGGCAGACGTTTAAATGACGCAGAAAACTATTCCCCAATGAGCTAGTGATGAGGAGCAACACTTTTCTTTACAAGTGTAATTACGGTTAAATGCCTTCACAAAGGTGTTGCTCCGTCAGAAAAAAAAAAAATGTGCAGCCCAGTGCGTGAGAGAGATTTTCATTTGAATTGTTTTATGAGGAATGGAGAAATGGCAAGCTATCACTAAAAAAAAATAAAAGGTGGCGCATTGTTTTATACAATAGATCTTTGCATTAAGTCGCACTAAAATAAATAATAAAAAAAACAACAACAGTTGAGTTTTAGGCTAATTTAAAAAATATATAATAA
Organism: Sinocyclocheilus anophthalmus; assembly: GCA_018155175.1. Taxonomy (NCBI): domain Eukaryota; kingdom Metazoa; phylum Chordata; class Actinopteri; order Cypriniformes; family Cyprinidae; genus Sinocyclocheilus; species Sinocyclocheilus anophthalmus. Next base: position 445,355 of record JADLZN010001559.1, on the reverse strand, counting down.
TTAAACAATATCACCGTTTTAATATGCTATAACCAGTTAATGTTGTGGTTAAATATTATTTAAGTATAACTAATAAAACGCTTTCGCTGTCTTCTTTTTCTCAGTGAAATAAACTCAGAATTTTCGTATCTATTTCACGTATTCAGTTTAATGACCTTATATGTTTATATCTAGTGGATGTGTCTTGACAAGAGAAGGTTTGACCGATTAAACGTGTAATATAGAGTCAGTCAATGAACCAATAAATGTCATTTGTCAGTGGGAGGCTTAGTAACAAGATCACTTCTTCCTTCAGAGCGGGTAAAGTATCTGTACATTTAAATGTGTAAAGCATGTTGCCCTGTTAATCCATCGTAATCTCTTTAATTAGCAAAAATCAGATGCGCCAAATAAAGTGCGAATTATTTCATTTATGAATGAAATAGGCTCTGGGGTTTGTTTGCACAAAATCAAAAGGCGGCAATCCACCCTCACACTCTCAGAGAAGATAATTACACACATAAACCTGTAGTTATGTGCTTCATACGGCCTGTTACATTTATTTGAGAAAAACTAAATACCCTATTTATATTTCACAATATGTTTATGTGCACGAGTTTATAATCATATTTATTGTTTTTAATACACCAACAGCCCGGTCTTCTTCAATCTAATCTTCATAAAAGCAGAAGTGAGTAGCTAACATATGATTGTCCATCGGTCGGGAATGATATCAACGAAAAAAGACTGACAGCCCTCAAAGTTAGTGGATATGCATTACTGTTAATGGCTGCTTTAAATGTCTTGAAAGACACCTGCATGAGCACATGTGCTCCCATGGGATCTGGTGACAAAATGCGATCCGTTTTATTGCAGAATGGTCTTCTGACTACAAAGAGAAATTATAAATAACAACTGTTAATACCCTTCATCTGAAGCTCGTAATGTGAATTCCAAAAAAATTTGAGAAATAATAATAATAATAATTATTATTATATGCATTCCTACAGCAGCATGATTTATCTAGTTTTCTAATAATATCATGAAACAAAAAACAACAAAAAACACTCGCCAAGCTGCGAGTTCTATTTGTGTGTGCGCGCAAGACACGCTATCCTTTCTAATTGCTGACAGGATCTTTCCGCATGATATTAACCATCGCTATATCTTTTGATGTTCCTAACCAGGTACGCCGATTATGACAGGCCAATGCAGAAAATCGAAGTTCGACGTGTCTGAGCCTCTATTGGCACTGCATGATGCTGTATTCTGACCACAAACGCCGCACAGCCTTACAAAGAAGGAACCGTTTAAAATCGATGATTGTGCACCTTCAAAATGACCTGCAGTTTATGATCACAGAGCAGTCCTATGTAAACCGCGTGCGTGTTAACACGTATACCCCTATACCACAAGTAATTGACCGCCAGAATACATACACCGTTTACCCATGATCGAATCGGTCTTGCCTTGCTTTCTCAGCTTGCTCTTTACCTGCCAACACTGCCTACTCATTTCGAATACACAATACCGATGTAAAAACCTTCCTGAGACCAATACCCAAAACACAGCACAAGACGTGCGTACTGATTTCAAGCGCCGCATTTAATATGCATACCGTTCTCGAGTTCAGGATCCCGAACGCAATCCCACTCATCTACACATACAGGTAACGCGCTATTTCTACTCTTTTTCTCCTTCGAGTACACACACACGCAAGCACACTGGCACGCACGCAGGATCTCCGTGGCCGTCTGGTGGGCTCTACAATAAGCAAACACTGAAACTGACCCAACAGGGACCGTTTTACAGATTTCTAGACTTCACCTAAATTAATAATGTTTATATTTTGTATACTAGATTATGGCAGGCTCGCCAATGGTTCTCATCACATCATGCTCATAATTATATTACAATTAAAATAGGGCATACAGTTCCAATAAGTGATATGCCAAGAAGAACATTTATTTAATTTTTTTTCTAGCGTGTGACGATAATACACTAACAACAAAACCATAATAATAATAGCACAACACTCCGCTCGCTCGTGAGTCTGGCACACAACAATAATTCGGAATAATAATATTAGATTTTATTTTGGTACACGGGAATGTGCTCTCACACAATTGCACATTTTGGAACATAGGTTTTCAACGCGTAAAAATCGTCGCTCGGGTGCATGAGTGTTCGCGATCACCTTGTCATTAGTGGTCTGCGAACCTGACCCCGTCCATGATCCACTGGCTCCATCTGTCTGCCGGATTCCGCCGTCCCTGAAAATACGGCCAATTAGTCCTCCTCGAGAGCTGAAGCAGGAGGTGGGGCGTTCATGCGGGTGAGTATCGGGGTTGGGGGGGGGGGGGATCCGTGAGTAATGTTGCGGAGCGAGGGAGGGAGGAGGGAAAGAGATAAGTGATCTAAAGGAGACACGATAGGACAAAAAGTGATGATGATGAATACATTGGAAAGTTTTTTGGCCCTGACGAGGGTGTCAGATTGAATGGCCTGTGCGCATGTGCGAAGGTGTCCAAACTGACAATGCTCGTGAGATGAAGATAGCGCTGCTGCTGCTTCTGAGCTCAAGGAGGACGCGAGGAATCTACAAGCCGACAAGATGAGATCCAAGGCGAGGGCGAGAAAACTGGCCAAAAGTAGGTCCTTCTTGCGCTTCTTTCGCTCCCGGTACTTTGAACCCTCGCGCACATCACCAAAGTGTCATTTTCATTGATCAGTTCCTGCTGCGAGCGCGTCTTTGTCCGGTGCGTTTGTTTTTCAGCCCCTCAATTGCATCGAAATCGCTCAAACTCTCCGTGATCCGCGGCGTCCACCCTTTAGACCAGATGCAGTCGTGGTGTGCTTGTTCAGAAGTTTCTTGTATGTGTTGATGGTGCTTTGGCTGAAATGGTCAGGAGCGCGTTTCCACGCCGCGCTGTTTCACTCTCTTGTTTTAGCGAAGTCGAGAAACCGTAGAGAATTGTTACACGAAAGTTAGCGAAGAGTTGTCGAAAGGGATAGTAACTTTTTTTATTGAGTGGTTCCAGGTCTTGTGAAATCATATTCCTGCTTGCTGAAATAGTGGGCGCTCTAGCACTGCTCATGGACCCCAGGACGCACAGAGAGAGAGAGAGAGAGTGGAGATCTCCAGAGCTTTCTGCCTGTCCGCTGGATGCCATAGCAGAAGGAATATCACGCAAAATGGACAATTCTTCCGATAATCTTAAATTAGGAGCTTGCATTTGTCCTCTGGGGTCTGTTGCGGCTCGGTATGCGGCTTCATCTGCGAATGGCAAATCAATAATGCATACATGTCATATTGACGAAAACAGAGTCTGCTATTTTCTGGACTCTTTCGAAGGCGAGGAAAAGTGTGCAAATCTCCTCTGGACTCTGCATGGTGTCTTTACTTATTGTTTGTTTGACTTTCATTTGTATTCCGACTTGTTTGTAATAGGTAGGATTTTGCACTCCCAACTATTTTTCTTATATTAAGTGTCCGTGAAACTTTTGCATGCGATTATTCACTGCAATGTGGGCACAGTCATCGCTCGCCCGATTCATTAGAAAAGGCTTCTTTTTTTATTGTTATGTATTAAATGGCTACATAGCCTAACCATTTTTAAGTAGCCTATTTACGGACAATTGTAACGAAGTAAATATCGAGCTATAGGCTACGATGTTTTAATATCTGCTTCCAGAAGAAAATGATTTATCCAAATGCATTTATTTTTTAGCTGACGATAGCTTAAACAAGCGCTGTGTGAAACAGATGCAACAGTGCACAGTATTCATAATGCATGTTTCATTGGCCATATGCTTAAATGCGACACTTATTAAAATATCAAGACATTTTAGTATCTGAAGATATGCAGGAAAGCACGCGTGGGCCCGTGACCTGTTGATTCAAATTGCCTGGAGAACGCACATCCTACTCAGTTTGTTTGAGACAGAAAAGTGGGCCCCGATATTTTCTCAAGCACACCTTCTGTAGACTTGCTAGAATCGCTATTAGCAGGTCAGACTGTCGTGTTTCGTCTTTTTGTTGTTGGTCATTCGATGGGTTTGGTAGGCAGCGTGGTCGCGATGAAAAATTCGTCTTTGTGTGGAGTGTTCAGTTCAGAAAGTGACACAATCTTAAGTCACAAGGCGCTCATTCAAAAAAACCAACCACTGCATCTATGCCTATTCGATACCTTTATTATTTCTCGCATTTATCATGTACTATAAATGTGTATTCATCTGCATTGTTTTGCGTGAATTCACACAGTGTGTGATTCTATTTTTCCGGATTCTATGATTTGACACATTTCCTTACCTTATGCGACATGAGCATTCAAAGTCTGTCTCCGCGATAACTCAAATTCTGTGTGAGTTAAGTGAGTGAATCTTGTTATATACAGTCTAACGGGGTGGAATGGGTCCGCCTATCCGGGGTTTAAACGGTAAAGTTACGTTGCTCACGGATGCATGGAGATTAATGTCTGTGTTTCCTATTTATCTGAATTCTTACATGTTAAATGTGAGGAGTATGCATACGTTACACATATAGTTGCGCTATTATATTTCTTTAGAAAAAAGCATAATTACATGATTCTTCCAATTATATCATGTTACCGTTTTTTTCTTATCGCCTGTCGTCTTAAATAGCCTATTCGAAGCTATTTTTAACTGAACGCCAGTTTTGTAATATAGCCTCGCACAATTTCACCCTGTATGTATTATTATTATTATATTATTAGTTACGTTATTATATTATTTATTTATTATTCTCCTCAGCTTCACGTTTTGCACCATAAAATTCGTTCATTAGGCCTATACCGACAAACAGACAAATTGCAGGTATGGCCGAGAAGCGTCTTGAATATGATTTTTTTTTTTAATGAGACACCGTCGGTCACTACTTTTAATTATTTTTCATACCTCAATGCAGTCAAATATCATAACTATAATTGTGTTTAATTAAACAATATTATAAAATGTTAATGTCGGCTGCAAGTAAAGCACAAACCAGCATCTGGCGGCTGGATCCTCTATATTAGGGAACGAATCAAGTGGCCATAAACGCAGGTAGTTACAAGAGCTTGATTCATAATCTTAGGCCCTTCATTCGTTTCTCGATGAGGGTTTAATGCTTTCTGATTGAAAATGAATATTCTGTGGCTTATTTATAACCGCCGAGTCACTTAGTTAAAGCTCTGTCTTTGATATATTATCATAAGATAGCCTAAGTTGAGTTTCAGAGAGAAATCGGTTAATCGTGTATTCCGCCCCCCCCCCCTCTCTCTCTCTCTCTCTGTAGGTTTATTTTAACCATTAATAACCGTTTTGCAATTTCAATAGCATAGTCACATTTTAAATGTGAAAGTGTAATTCTAAAGGAAAAAAGAGCGTGCAATGTGTGTTATGTATTTGTATTATTATTGGAAACAATTAATTATTTTGAAACCAGTTGGGGTTGCGTGTCTAATCAATAATGGACTCAAATGAGGCCTGGCTCTGTCTCAAAAAAAACCCCCACAACAGGGCAAATTTTTGTTATGATTCTCGGATCAGATAACAATAATACATAAAGACGTCACTGAAACAATTTGTGTCTGAACAATTCATAATTGATATTTACTTTACAGGAAGTGACCATATAACTGCCACCGTGAGATGTCTTGGCAGATATTGCATTTTTTGCATATGTTTATTTATTTTTTGCACATTTGAAACCGGTTGAATGTTTTAAATTCTCAGGTCCGTTATTCATTAGAGGGCATTCTTTTCCCTCTTTCCCTTAAATGTGCTTTAATTTTTCCCCTGTTTAATTAGATGCTGTCTTTGACGAGAGATAGGAAGAAGTTGTGGGGCACATAGAATAAAATATCAGGATAACAAATCAAAAATGTTCTTGTGCAGCTTTATGGATGTTTGCACAGTTATAAAATCAGCCATAACACGTAAGCAACACTGGAAGCGTGTGGGAAGAACACAGCCTGTCAGCAACTCAAAACTGAACTGGGATTGTACCGGCAAATGGCTGACATTGTAGGCGAATTTAGGTGCACAATATGCTTTTCACACAACGATAGCGGTGAACAGCCTAATGCGCGTGAGCCCTTGAGACGTATAAAACTCCTACACATAATCTAGGAGATGTAAGTTGTCTTTGGATAAGAATCCTTGAGTAGAAAGCCCGGATTTGGCCTGTAAGTACTGAGCAAATCTTCAGGACCTCATGTGCATGCATGACACACACACACACACACACCCCACACACACACCACACAGGTGAGGCCTGTCTTTGTTTCACAACAACGCTGACGACTGACTTACTTAACCATGTATGAAAACCAGTCTGAATTTGTCATTTGATAATGTTACAATCCTGGCAGGCATCACATATTCGTCCTCACGGGAGCCTGTAGGGCAGCCTTTGACCAGCCGGCCTGCTTAGTTAACCCCAGTCTTGAGCAAGAGGAAAGGTTGATGGGTGGCTTATGGAGCGCAGGCAGAGCTGGCACAGTTTCCCGTCGAGAGCGAGCGCCTGCCCACCTGAGCCGAATCGCCCTGTGCTTCCCAAAAGTGAGGCAGCTCGAACTGAACCTTGCTCACATTTGTCACACGTCATTCATTCTGCTTAGTCTTTTTTTTTTTGCACTGTACTGCGCTGTTGTTGTTCGCTTGTGGCACCTCTTTATGACATCACAGTGACTCGCTGGTGGGAGGGCCTTTTCCGTGTGTGTCCAAACACTGGTTCAGCTGTTCTCTGCCGCACTGGAACCGCACACCCTTTTTTTTTTTTTTCCTTTTTCCTTTTTCGTTCACCCAATTGCAGGAAAAGTCACTTTTCTGACCATGCTTTGGCAGTCATGTGCATACCTTAAAGATGACTTTTGTGTCTTGCTGCATTTTCCTTCCAGCATAATACATTTTATTTGTTTCTCAAGTCAGATAAAGTGGATATATAAGAGCAGGCCCCCATGCTGTGGAGCAGAGCGGGGAAAGACAGCCATTACAGAACTGTTAAAGCCATGTCTGCGAGAGAGACGTGCTTATCATGTTACAGCCCAGGCTGTCTGCAACTCCTTGGCCGTAGAAGCAAACGCTCTGCTGTTTTTTTAAGGTGTTTGAGTGAAGTGTAGCTCATTATTCTTTCTTGCTAAGAGGGTTGCCTTATAGCAGCCACTGAACGCTAACGTAGTCATTTATTTTGAATAATTACATTGGTGAAAATATTTGCACCGAGTTTGTGTATCGAGACACAAAATTTAGTCTGTTTGCAATTATTATATTTTTAAATAATTGCTAAAATTATAATAAATATAAAATGCATGCAAACTAACCTGTTATATTTACGTGTGCGGGCGGAGTGCGAGACTCGCATTGTATACACCGACTTCCCCGCACGTCCTTAGGTCCTCCGCGGGCGGAATCCACTCCAGGCCTGGGCGCCGGGGCGGCGCGCGTGGCAACTCTAGTGACGTACGGTTCATTCATAATACAGCAATGACACTCTAGAGAATGCTGGGATTATTGGCACCCAATGCTGGAATAATATTGGTTCGCTCCAGCGTTTAGACCCAGTTAGCCGGGTTACATACATTATTGTTGGGTTGTTTCTTGACACAGTGCCGTGTCAAACAATGTCATATCGAATGTTATTCATTTTAAACAACAATAATGCACTCTAAAATTTATGTTTATATGTTTATGAAAAGGACAGTTTATTTTTCTTATCAATGGCAAGTCAGTCTTTGATAATAGTAAAATACTTAAAACACTTTTTTAAAAAGGTATTAGGAAGTGGCATCAGTCAGAAAAAACAATAAAGTAAAAAAAATAACTGTTTTTGCATGTGCAGTCAACAACATGAACCCATACAATGATCAAGGCATTCTCAGAATAACCTTTTCTGAAGTAAGCATTAAATAAATGCTGATCTAGGATGAGCATCCATTGCTCAGCATACAGTACTCTCTCGTAGATGTGCAAACAAGCACTGGTCTCAGCTCTGCAGCACTTCTGGCTAAAAAAACCCCCCCAAAAACGCACACTCTGAAACTTCTTCTGCATTACGAGCTCAGAAATCTCTGTTGTTGGAGTTGGTCGATACTGTACAGGGAAAAAGCAGCTTTGTACACCCACCGGGAAGGACTGTGAGAAATAATTAACCCTGCATCATGTGTTCAGGGTTGCTAATTTTAGGCCGTAAAACGTCTTGGTGTCGTAACTTCTGGCTAGAAAGAAGTGCCAGGAAAGTTTCCATCCAACATTTCGAGGCACCCAGCTGTGCCGCGTTTCAACGGCGAGCCAAATTAATATCGTTATGGGCGATCCACATTCAGCAAAAGCTGAGCTCGAAGTCGAAGAATTTCTCATGACTGTGTTTGTTTGTTTGTTTGATAAAAACAACACGGGGGATAATAATATCTGGGGGGTCGATTTACATGCACTGAAATTAACATACTCAGGAATTTGTTTTCAATATTTGGAGGGGAAATGTTTCATTTTTTTAAAATCCCTTGTAGCAATGCACAACATAATTCTCCCCTGGAAGTGAACACATTTCCTATATATCCTAGCAGGCTAGGCTGGTGGTTTTGGGAATGTTTAGAGTAGCAGTTCACCCTCGCAGGCATACTGTACACACAAGTAATTCCCCGCTGAAGTTCCCATGCATCAGCACGGCTACCGAGGGCTGTTTGGCCAGACCTTGATGTTGCATCCTTTGGCGATATGGATGTCCAGAGTGGATGTCATTCCCCAGTGGGCCACTCGAGCCGTTCACTTTCAACTTTTGCAGCGAGCGCATTTTCAAAGGGCCCGGCCTCCACATTTATCTTTTGAACTCATCTTCTGTCCTCCATCTTTTGTCATTACGGGGGAAGATGGGCAGCTCTGTCTCATTAAGTTGGTATGACGTGCCGTAATGGCAGTTGTAGAGGCGTTTTCTACTTTAGAGATAGAGTGCTTAGATTTGCTTTGATAAAAAAGTCTTTCATGTTTCCAAAGCCCTCGGTCAGCCCATCATCATTTCTCATAATTGGACAGTGCAGTATGCTGGGATCCACTGTAATTGAACCATCATTATCCAGTGACTTTCTCAGCCTATATTTGCTTAATGCTTAACTTTTCTTTGTTCACGAGCGAGGGGTGGGATCGTGCGGTGTGTACCAGATGAATGCTCTTGCTTACTGCCCCTTCAACTATTTTTGTCCCTGAAAATTGGCTTAATTACGTGAACGATTGTTTCTCTTTGCTCTGCGTCGCAACACAATTAGTCCATCTCCCTGGCTGCAATTTGTTTTCATAAAAAACGAGAGTGTTGGCACGCTGATTATGAAGCTCTCACTCTCGAGGGAGAGGCGGCACTATTGGTGTGTTAAATTTCATTAACTACAGTGCGGCTTACTGGAAAAATATATAAAAGCTCAAGCTGCCACCCTTTTCTTTAACCACTTTAAGGCCGACATCCTAAACAAATCATTACTGACACACACACACACACACAAACCCTGGCCACTTTCTTGCACTTCATGTAAGTTTCATGCTCATTCATCTTCATCGGGTTATTCCTAATCCATAATGACCCTCTGCCCGGTAAAAGCCGTAATCAGATGATGTCGCCAACTGTCTCACCACGTTTCTCTCGTCAAACACTGGTTCGATCATCACCCTTGGGAGCTTTTTGTTAACAAGGGCAACCAAATCAGCTGGCTGTGCAAACTTAAAGTGTTTGGAGTAAAAAACACACACCTACAACATGTTGTACACAAACAGCGCGGAATAAACCACACGAAAAACTGTGTGAGATGAAATAGGGGGGTGGGAGTCTGGACAACTGAGCAAACACACCAGAAGGGGGTGGGGGTGGGACCAAACACAGGGGATCATGGGTGCGTAGAGGAACACACGACAGACCACATCCACCGGGACGAACGCAGGGGAAGAAGGTGTAACTGATGCTAATCTAACAAAGGAAGGAGAAATCAGAAGAGGAAGCAGGTGAAAAACAGTCAAAATCGCGGAAACTAGTGAACAATTGGGGTGTATAAAATCACTGAGGACGATGGGAGTCGGTGTACTTCAACAGGGAATAGAAAGTGAGAAAGAAGAAGAAAAAGGAAGAGAGGGTGAAAGTATAAATGAGTAGTGAGGAAAGGGAAGGGGGATGTTAGGGAAAACTATACACGCGAGAGGAGTGCGGGGGGAAGGATGAGGGTACACAACAAAGAGGGAGAATAGGGATAAAAGGGAGGGACCAGGGCGGCATTAGGACATGACGAAAATACCATACACACATCACAAATAGCAGTACCCCTTCTTGCTAGTGATTCTATGCCACACTGATGTCCCAACTCGCATGTTTTCGCTCACACTAGTGGGGTAATAGTATATTCGCGATGCCTAAGGGGCAGAGAGGGCAGTCGGTGCGGGCACCAGCGGAAAGAGAACGTCATCAAACATGGTGTCGTTGTGTCCTTTCGTCGCGCAAAAATAAAAAGAAAAAAACGATAAAGCCCCTCTATTTTGACCATGAACAGCCAATGAGCAGAAGGACTTTTAACGGGACGGCGGCACATTCAAGAGTGGAGCTAGTAACTATCGATGCCATCCGATATCACAAACACTGGGTACACCCCGCACCTAGTGGGTCACGCTATGAATCCGGGCACACTGATACAACACAAACCGAAAGGCGACTCGCAACACGGGCGGAGGGCGGCGTGCTAACAGAACACCAGGCGGCGGGGGGGGGAAACGAGAAGAAGTGCAAACAACATCCAGCGTAGGGGGGAGCGGGTGAATTCCATGGAGCAGATCGTGCGGGGCGCACCGGCGCGAGCGTCGCCAGTCCGGCGAATAGAACAAGGACACCATATAAGGGGGCTGCTCCAGAATCAGAGACCAGTTAAGAGGGGTAACACCCCACCGGCGTCACACACAGGCAAGGACGATGGGAAGGCCTGGATGCATCGCGGACACACAGACGTCGGAGAGGAGTACACGCAGGTCCAGACTAGTACCGGTGGACATACGACTACAACACGAAGCACATGATAAAGGATGCGTATTACCGCGCAGAGCCCCAGAATTTAACAGAGAACCAAAATAATAGCGCGGGGGATGTGTGTGCGGCGACACGAGAATACCAGCGCCGTGGCATAATCACAGTGGGGATAAGACAAACTGTGGGTGAGTGCGAAGGAGTGCCCAAACAAGGGATAGACAGGAAACTATGGGGGGCTAGAAGAATGGGGGCAGAAAAATAGGAGACGAAGCGCATGTATGGTGTAGAAAAGGGGGAGGAGGAAGGAAGAAAGTGGAGTGTGGTAAATGAGCAATAAAGGGGTTGGACCCCCTTACACGAGGAAAGAAACCGACAAAACCACAAAGGAAGACACCTGGTAGTCTAAGCAAACATTTGAGCGTAAGTTCAAGGCACGAAAACCGGAGGTGTGTCAGGATGTCTCAAAGGCAATAATCAGTTGGCGCGACAGAGTCACGCGCATAACATCACCCAGACATGGCCAATGCGGTCAGTACTGTGCGAACTCGACACACGATGAAGACGGCGGCGCTCACAACAAACCGCAAAGCCATCCGGAGGCCCAGCAGGCCGAGACTCGAGCGGCAGTGAGGCACTGACCATAAAGTACAGCGGGTAGGGCGAACGGGCCACTAAAGAAGAAACGTAACGGACACAGGGCAGGATGGCATACACTGGGTACGGAGGTCAACAAAATCAGACTGAAGCATAGAAAATCAGAGGGCGAACAGTTAAAAACTTTCATGCAGGTGGGAAGTGGAGAGAAAAAAAGCGAATCTGGAGAGACCAACGGTCACACGGGACACAATGGGAGTAACAACAGACAGAGGGAACGAACAAGGTAAGAAAGACAGGGAAAAAAACAAGAAAGAGAAGTGATGAGAAGGGTGTCATGTGTACAAAAAAAGTACAATCACGGGGAAAACGAGGAGGGATAAGAACAACAGGAAGGATAAAGGGAGACATAAGGGAGAAACGGTGGAAAGACATGCTGGAAGCAGGGGAGGAGTGTACAAAGGTGCGACATATAACATATTTAATGGTAGACGCACAGTTGAATAGACAGGGGCTAGAACCATGCAGGGACAGACATATGACTCAGAAAATGAGTCAAGTCGGACACTGCCCAAGGTGAAGTCAGAGGGCATGGAATGCGGGTGAAATCGGGGAAAGGAAATAATGTAGTTGTTGAAAAGTGCGCCGACTGTTGTATAACAGATGGAGGGGAAAAAACAAGGACTGAAGAAAGCGGTGTGCACAATCACGAGTGCTGAAAGTGTCCTATTAAAAAAACCAAGTGCGGGGGGCAGTGTGCTGGCTAGGATAGAGTGTACACAAAAGAAGGGGGAAAAAGCAAAAGAAAGATGACTCCCCAACGACGAAAAAAACAGACTTTATAATGAAACAACGGGCCAATGGTGTTCTCGAAATCAGCAATGGTCGGGGACTATGAGGCGAAGGCGCGGCATCAAAAGGCGAACGGGGGTCTAGGGAGAGAATAACTTCGGCGGAGTGGGGTTTCTGAGAAAAAAAGGCAAGTGCAGGCACCCACAACAGAACGTAACGTACAGAGAACGATATCGTTGTGATCACTTTCAAAACGAGGTGTTTTTTCCAGCTGAGAACTAAAACATGACAGCCAAGCACAATCCAGCCTGCGGGAACTCGCCTCAGAATGTAAAGCGGCGAACGCACACTGCCGTAAATAAACAGACGATATCGTGATCGTTATAGTTATCGTGCGTGGTGTACTGGTACTCACGGGATATAATAGCCAGTTCTCACAAGGAGAACCTACAGAGACGTGCACGTATGTACAGCGTGCCCCGCTATACGTACTTACGTCAATAAGCAATTCAATCAGGAGGTACTTATGATGAAGTACACTAACCGAACCATTAAAACCCATGTGTTGCGCTCCATAGCCGTACGACCGCTAACCTGGTCAACAAAAAGACCGGTAAACAAAGTGTGGGCCCGGTCAACAAAGTGAACCCATAATTATCACAATAACGCAGAGCGTTCACACAAGCAGACAATAACATTCAATTATAACATAAAAAAAGAGAACCCACTATAATGATTGATTCTGCCTAAACAACAAAATCACATATAGCAAACATACTTCGCTTGCACTACATCCGACAACAGGAATAATGGATTTGGAGCGTAACTGCCAAAAGATTCTGATTGGCTATCAAAATGTATTCGTTCTTCAGGTGGAAAATGTAATTCTAAAAGTGATTCCAATGATATCGTTCCTCTGTGTCATCATTGGTGTAGCTGCTGTGTGGACTTGTGATTCTCAGAGAATTAGAGTGCTTATTAACATTAACTGTTGCAGAGATGTAATATAATGAAGTAAGACCATTAATTTATCATAGTATATCGGTGCCACATCCAGGGTGCGGCATTTTACAGGGGTTCAACTGTTCACACACAAAATGTCACTTGTCACTTGTCACACAATTTCTGAAAGCTGACACTCAAACACCAGAACCACACACCAAATCTGCAAAACCATACACTAATTCTCGGCCTTTGACACTTTTTTGCAAAACACAACACACAATTCTCTATGTAACACACAAAAATCTAACAGGAATTAATATTATTCATATTATTGCAACTTTTTGCGTTTGAGTATGGAGAACACCTGGACCACAAAACCAGCCTTAAGTCGCTTGGGTATATTTGTAGCAATAACCAAAAATACATTGTATGGGTCAAAATTATTATATATATATAGATTTTCAAATAGTTGTATCTCGTCCAAATATTGTCCGATCCTAACAAAACCATACATCAATGGAAAGCTTATTTATTCAGCTTTCAGGTGAAAAATTTTCCTTATGACTGGTTTTGTGGTCTAGGGTCACATATGTTTGTGATATTTTGAATGCAGTGCTTCGTTTTGCAAGATATGTGAGGCATTTTGCATTTTGTGTGTGCAATTCTTGGATTTGTGTATAAAGTTTTGAAAAAAAGAGGCAAAGTTTTGAAAAGGTGTGTAAGCAAAAAACTGTAGTCTGTGTGTTAAAATTAATTTTTTTGGCGCATCTATTAGGCAGCGTGGAAACGTATGCATGCCTCCAGTTTAGGTCCGTTTAGAGGCCTGTTGCTGGTTCTGTGCAATAATGTTAATGAGAGGAGCTGTTGAATTCTGGGAGGGTCCACAAGTTGGCCGCATGTCAGGCCCCCGCACCCTCTCGGCTACTTCCCCTGGCCCTTTTCTCTCTGTGAACCGCATGTTGGCACCGGTGCCACTTTTCCGACTGCTGTCCACTTCTTCAGCTCCCACCCCCTTCTCTCTCTTGTGTTTTTCTTATTCTTTATTTCACTCATTCTTCTTCTTCTCTGGAAGCTCCAGCACAGGCCTTTGAAAGGATGCGGCGCTTTGTCTCGGTGATAAAAGATGCCATAGTTTCCCTTTTCCTCTCCTTTCTCCCCGTCCCTCAGCGGCTCTTGTAAAAGTGCAAATTGTCCCCTCCGAGGGGTTGTCCTCCTGGCTTCAGAAGGCCCCAATTCCAGCCTGTTAATTACACTGAAGATTCCATCTCTGCTAAAAGAGCTGAGATTCCCACAACCACCTGGCCTTCTTTTCTTGTCGGCTTTGATGGCAGGCGCCCCACCCCTCGCCTCCTCCTCCTGCTCGTACCACACTTTTCTCTCTCTCACTCATTAATAGAGGTTTTGAATTGCTTTCTGACCCTGACAAACTGCTCTTGTTGAAAAGCAGATGAGAGCAGTAACAGGAATGAGCGCTGGTGGGGGCGACAGTGTTGATGGGGATTGAAGAGAGTTGGTGCGAGTTTGTATCAAATCCGCTGCTGTTCAGACTGTAAAGGTAGGGGTTGTGCCGACTAGTCAGTTAGCGCTGCCGCTAGTTGACACGTTAGATCTGTTTTGATTTGCTATGGATCACATGACTTCCGTTGGGCCTGTTCTGTACATGCTGACAGTCCACAAACTGCATATCATAACCTGTAACAGTCAAATATATTTAAAAACATTTTACACATACACTTATTGTGATCAATACAAACAAAAAAAAACTTTTTGTGTAAATAGCGTCTAATTTAACTGACTTACTAAATTGTTGCTGAATGGATTGTTTATGTTCAATGGAAGTAAAGAATATATATGGACATTTGTAAAATAATATATTGACTTTTGATTAATCATAGGCCGCATTGATCTGAGCTTTTCTGAGTGGAAATAAAGTAGTATTTGTCGATAATTTTGGCAACGTTCACTCAAAAACTGAGATGCATAATCTCCAATCAGTTCCAAAAAGAAATACAAAAACCTGTGCTAACTGAAAGAAAACAAATTGACAAAGAGATTGAATCCAAGATTTGGTGATAATATAGCATACTGAGGGTTTTATAAGAATCAATTTTTTAGGCCCTTTAATTTTTTTGAAGGTCAGTGTCACCAGTTGGGGGGAAAAGTTAAAAAATAAATAAAATAAATATACACATATATCCTTTTTAAACAATGTTTAATAAAATACTGCCATTTTAAGGAAAAAGACCTTCTCGTTCTCTCCTTTATTTATTACTTTTTTATTTAGTATATTTATGACCTTTATTTATTTATGTATTTTTTTGTTTGTTTGTTTGTGTATTTATTTATTTGGCTTTTTACCTTAATAGGACGGCAGAGAAATGACAGGGCAGTACAGGGACTTTTTCTTTTATTTTTAAAGGAAATAATATTCTAAATCACACATGAATTCCTACATGTTTAAATCAACATAAGGCTGAGTAATTCATGAAAGAATTCTCATTTTGGGGTTAACTATTCCCTTAAGTGGATCTCAGTTGGGACGTTTTAGCTCAACAACAGAGTGACAATCCCGAAACAAATTTGTTTTCCATTGCGTTTAATTTGCGGTGCTCTATTGAAACTCGAGCACCGATCAATATGTTCTCATTCCACTCCAGCAGTGCAGAGCTCCGTGTGAAAGAGCAAGAGAGATAGAGAAAGGCAGGCTTGAGAGAGATCAAGGCTTTGGAAGGTAAACAAATTGCTCTATTATACCCTCTGTGTCTATGACATTATCATGGGATGGTCTCAGGGGAGAGGCTTTCAGCAGATTAGAAGCGTCTACAAAGGGAAGAGGGACGTTGCTGCACTGTACTGGCAGCGCGCCACAGTCCTCGTCCAGCCGGGAGATAATCATTGACTCCCCCACACAAAGACACACAGCGGTCCGCTCAGGCCAGGCCAGAGTCGAGCGCACTCAGAGGTGTAGCGCACGAGCTTGAGGAGGAAGTACAACTGCCTTTTCAAACAAATATTTAGGCAACTTTTGACCCCTTCGGTCTGACCTAGTTCACAGTAAACAGCGTATGCTATTCTGTGTCAACTGCGTCACGCAGATACATTGTTTTCATTCAAATCAAAGCACAAACAACGTAGACAACGCGCGTGACGCAGTTGACACAGAATAGCATACGCTGTTTACGTTCAGCGGATACTCTCCAAAATGGCGCTACGGTGGAGGAGACGAATTGTTGAATAAAGTCATTATTTTTGTTTTCTTTGCGTACAAAAAGTATTCTCGTAGCTTCATAAAATTATGGTTGAACCCCTGATGTCACATGAATTATTTTACAGATCTCCTTGCTACGTTTCTGGACCTTGAACGTGGTAGTTAAGTGCTGTTCTATTGTGATGGTCAGAGTCTCTCAAATGCATCAAAATATCTTATGTTTCTGAGATGAACGAAGGTCCTTCTTACGGGTGAAACGACATGAGGGTGAGTAATTAATGACAGAATTTTCATTTTTGGGTGAACTAACCCTTTAATGCCCCCCCCCCTCAAATACGTTTTTGAATAAGGCTTATAATTTGCAGTTATGGTGAGGATGAAACCATACCAAAAAAATAAAAAAGAAATGACATTTTGGCTGCTCTTTTTCCTCAATGAGCCCTTTTCACTGGGCATCTCGGTGGATTTGTATGATTTCGAGCGTTTGGAGGGTTGCAGAGGGCAGCGTTGAACTCACACAAGTCTACTTTTGTGACTTGTGATATTTGCTTTTTCTCTCTCTCTGACTCTTTTTCTCTCCGTCGACTCAACCCACATCCTTCAGCTCGCATAAAGTGAAGATCCGGTTTCGGAGTAGTGTTTTATGAGCGGTTAGAATACCAGCCTGTGTGGTTTTTTTGTCCTCTCCTAAGCTGACCATTCACAAATGTCTCTGAGGTTTCTGAAGATGTCAATTAAAGTTTTAATTGGAAATAAGTTATTCGAAACAAATGCCTTTTCTTCCCGAGGACGGCCCGTCAGTCAAATTGAAGTTCCTGATGTTGGCATTATTGCAATTATTTTCAGGCTTTTGAGGTTTTTTGGGAATTCTCACAGTCTCACTGCACATTTTGTTGTTGTGACAACTCTGGCAACTGTTACGGCTTTGCGGAGGGAATGATGTAAACAGGCGATACGGATTTCAAGCCAATAATGCGTGAGAAAATAATTGTATATATATACACACAATGTACACTTATATACACAATAGCATGCACAATTCCTATACAAAGCGCTCCGGTTTCAGCGTATCTGGTGTTGGCCGTGCGCAGCAGCAGTCAGATGAGCTCCGGACAGGCCTACGAATGTTTTCTGTTACGTCTCCTGAGAAACACAGACTTTTGATCGCACTCAAACTAACTTTTGCTTTTCTAGCCAATTACATGATTCATTTCCTCAGCAATTGTGAAATTCGGTGCAACACGTCATCATAATAGAAGTCAGAGGTGCGGGAATTTTAAATGCTGCTGACGACTGAAAATATTTATTTATCTTTTTGTTATATTGTGATGTTGCTTATTGTAACCGCTTTTTGATGCAGTTGTCCCCTTACTGCACCTATACACCACCTGGGGTCCATTACCCTGGTTTTGTTTATTATTATTTGGTGTTTGAATGGCATATTTGGAATGTCAGGAGGTCAAAGGTCACCGGTTTAGGTTGTTTTAGAGCACACCGGTTGCCCTTGCTACTTACTACAGTTACGGCGTGTAGATCAAGTTCAACTACAGAAGATCTGGCTAATTTTCCTGCTACAGAGTTAGTTACACAGAAAATCGATAGAAAAATTTAAACCAGGTTTTGGTCTGGTCTTTGATGGGTCAGATTTTTTGATAATTGCATTTCAGACAGCCGTGACTGCTGTTAAAAGGCAACAGATTCTACGTTATCACATATCACAACATGTTGAGAGCTGGAATCTGCCCTTGACATTTGCAAAGTCATTCAAATGTTTGGAGGATAATTATTATGTACATGCACATGTAAACACTGTAAAAAAAAAAAAACATGGAAAGTTGTGTTTGCCAGAAATGTATTTATTTATTTATTTAAAGAACTTAATTTATGGTATGAAAAAACAAACAAATAAAAATGTATATTAAATCCACTGAAATAGTATACCAAAATCCATGTTTTACCAATATAACATGATAAAAATTAAATTAAAAACACAGGTGATAAAGAGACAGCCATATGATGACTCAAAGATATTCATAAGTAGCTTTTCCACACAAACACAAAACACACCAAACATGACAATAAAATAATGCAATAAACATTAACTAAACAAGAGAACATGTAATACAAAACACCCTACTTTAAATACAGTTAGAAAAAAAAAAGTAAGACAAACTTGAAATTCCTGGAATTCAATATTATATTGTCTTTTTACTGTCACGATTAGGTGGCTTTTTTATAATATTATCAAATTTGTAGTTATTTCTGATCACATTTTCCTATTATTTGCTATAATATTTTAAAATTATATTTACATTTCGATATAATTTTTGTGATGTATGCTATTTAAAATCTGTCGTTGTTCTATTGGTTTCATATATATATACAGTATGACTGCAATGACTTAGACTTGACTGCAATGACAAGAATGACAATAAACTTGACTCGTTGCTGTCAGTTCGAGACTCCTGACATGTTTGCTATAGGCCAGGAAAGGCACACGCGCACATAAACGTGCTGAAACGGTAACTGTTGCGAATGGGAACATCCCTCCCTCTGTGTATGTCAGCACTCTTTCTTTTAATTAAAACTAGGTGTGGGACTCCTGCCTGTTCTTTTGACACCTCCCTATTTATCTACCGGACACAGTTCAGGGCGAGACCTGTGCAGAAGGGAAGATTTTTGTTTTAAAAGACTTTTCTTTGATGCCAAGTTCCTCCTGAAAAAAAAAGAGCCGCCACATCTGACTCGAGTTTGCTGAAATAACAGCAAATGTTTGTCTTGTATTGTATGGCATGCCGTTTGAAAAGCAATAAAGCCCCTCTTCCAGCGCCTAAAGCACCTCTTAATAAAATAGTCAAGAATAACTGCTTTACCCTAATCTCTGCCATAGATTACATAGCTTGGGGCGGGAAATTAGCAGCAGACCCCCATGGCTCTCTCCGCGGCTAGCGGCAACGGCCGGTGAACTTTACATGGCTGCTTTATGTCTATGAGGGCAGCGTCCTTTTTATTGAAATGATATTAGAAGCAACATGTGGCTAATGTGATCAAATTTTCCACGGCCTGGTCCCGATCAGAGGTGAAGAGGCTATGGCTACAAACACACTCATTGACAAATAAGAGTCCCGCTGCTAAAGGTCAACGGTGTGTGAGGATGTGAGCATGTGTATGTCTTTAAAGAGTGTGTTTGTAAGTGTGTGTTTATTAGTGAAATATATCGACTGAGTGTTAATGGATAGTTCCAACTCTTAATTCTGATTGGATGAGACATTTTTAGAACCTGTTTAAAATGCAGAAAAATACACGTCTGTGACCAAAGATTCTATATTAATTCAGCCAAACAGCCTTATAGTTGGCATGACAAACTGTATTAACTGGCGGAATAATTATTTATACATAATTCTAAACATTAATGAATAGTATTCTACATGCTGCAGTTTTATGCAGTGATTTTACCATAGTTAAAATGGCACTGTGCGCTCATGAATCGTTGACAACAATAAGAGTTGAAAATACTTATAGCACTTTTAATGAGTTCATCCAAAAAATTCTGTCATCACGTTTTTCCAAAGCAGTATCATTTTGTTTCTTCTGTCAAACACAAGAGGACATATTTTGAAGAATCTTGGTAACCCAACAGTTTGGTTCCCACTATGGATGACAACCTGTACATTTTCTGGAATATCTTCTTGAAACAATGTTCCATACAGTCATACAGATTTGGAACAATATGAGGGTGAGTAAATGATGACAGAATTTCCATTTTTGGATGAATTATGCCTTTAGGAAACAATTACAGTGAATACCAGTAAAAAAAAAAGCAATTTTCATGAAGATGGTGTGAAATACCTGATTTCAAAATTGCAGGGGTTTATGTGAGCACAAAAAGAGATTACTTTTAAAAAAAAAGAATAAATAGGAAAATGAGTGTATATATATATATATAATATATTATATATATATATATATTTATAAGCAAGTACCTGAGAAAAAGCAAGAATGGACCTCCTGTACAAAACAAAGAATCTTCATGTAAGAAAAATTCGAATGTGTTTAAAATTAAGATGGTTGGTATCTTTTCAAAAATTCAGTTTGATGTTCAGGTCCAACTAAATAATCTGTTTGGAATCAAAAATGAAAGTACTGGATAAAACATTTCAAATGTTAATAAAAGAGATACTCTGGAACATGTTTTTACTGCCGAGGGTATAAAACCAAAATTTTGAATATTGTTTTACCGAGCACCTGGGCTTTACATGGCCCCTCCTGTCCCTCCATGGGTTTGTACGCAGTAGTGTGGTTTATTTTCCCAAGCGCCTCTCGGGTATGATAGAATTTGAGTGCTCACAGATATGAGCTCATCGCTCTACTGGTGGGCCACAACTGCAAAATGTTAACTGTCATCAGGATAATTTAAGTATTTGTAAGTTGTTTCCTTTGCACCAAACTGGGAGATATCTCACATTACTTTTTAGACTCATCGCACACTTTCGTCCGGAAAGAAACCGTCCACCATCCGATCGACCGTTCCCGCCAGGTTCCTTCTTTAAGTACCAATAATGCGATTTATGCCAAGTGTCTTTTCCCTCCCCCAAATGTTCTGCGGCGTCCACAAAGCTTGATTCAATTACAACGTTGGGTCTCTCTCAGATCTCAAGTCCGTTTTCAATTGAAGGAGGTCATGCTTCGTGTTCCTCATTGTCTTGACAGACTTTTTGAACTAATCAGATCTGGGGGGTCACAACTGGTTTTGTTTCAGGTCTTCGATTGTACGCACGCCCCCCCACCCTGCCTTAAATTGGATTTTCAGTCAGGCCGGTGTCCGATAGCGTCCAGTGTGCGCTTTGAAGTGAAGGAACTTTCTCTGTCGCCTCAAGCCAGAGCTCCTTATCTCTTGCATTGGAGGACTATTGTTTCAACCAGCCAGACATTGTTAATTACCCTTTTGATTGGAGTGAAGAGGCAGGTAAAGACAAATCCAATTTTGCCACGCTTGCATTTGACCTGGGACACAAGCCCCAGGCCAGCGGTCTTGAATTACACGACCTCTGGAAAGTTCCTTGACTTTCAACACTCTGCTAACACGCACATTTTGAGTGATGGAAAAGACAAGGAGACATATTTTAACGGGTTCAAAGTGCTTTTAAAGTAGGGAT
Source organism: Sinocyclocheilus anophthalmus (assembly GCA_018155175.1). NCBI lineage: Eukaryota > Metazoa > Chordata > Actinopteri > Cypriniformes > Cyprinidae > Sinocyclocheilus > Sinocyclocheilus anophthalmus. The sequence continues at coordinate 423,688 of JADLZN010001559.1, read as the reverse complement.
GCATCGATCCGATACTCAGTATCGGTATCGGCTCCGATACTGGCATTTTCTGCAGGTTCGTGTATCGGTCTGACGAGACAGATCCAAGTTCGATATAGTGCGTATACTATTCTGTGTTATTGTTAAGCCCCACAAAAGACACAAAAATATTATAAAGCTCCATACAGTTCTCATGCACCATATTTCAAGTGTTCTGAAGCTGTTCCATAGTACATAGGTACAGATTAATATTTAAGTCATTAAATTCAAGTTGACTTAAACTACGCATAAGTGCTTTGTAACGCTCTGTATTGGAGCCTTTCGTGTTACAATACTTTTGTGCATGAAGAATTATTGGTACTAGCTTTTCTTGTTCTGTCCTATCTATCATAGTTTGCTGCCTTCATTACTGTGCTATACCTTTAAAAAATGTCTTTTAATTTTATAGTATATATTTATATATAAATATATTTACTTGTTTTTCATGAATGTGTTTTACAACAATACAAAGAGCAATGTGTAACATTTGACCAGATTTAGTCCTAAACTTATTAACTTTTATTTGTTCCCCACTAAATAATGTTGTTTCACTAAATGTTTAGATTTTATATAATCATTGAGCACCCATGATTTTTCTAGAGTAACTGCTAAATTATCCACTAACTTAGTGGTTTTATACATTTTCATTTGTTATTTTTCATTAAAATTAAGTTGTCTAAATTTTCCAGATTGTGTTTAACACACAAAAGAGTGATGATCAGGGCGGCGTTTCCCAAAAGCATCATAAGCCTAAGTTGATTTTAGCTCCATTGGTGACAATGGTTCTACGATCAACTTAAGCATATGATGCTTTTGGGAAACACAGCTCAGGTCAACACAACACACAGAAATATAGAAATTTTAATTAATTGATTTAGAAAAAACTGTGCTTGTATCAGATCGGTATCAGCAGATACTCGGTATCGGATCGTATCGGTTCTGAAAAATGGTATTGTTGCATCCCTATTTTAAAGACAATAAATTGTTGAGGAACGATTTTATGGACAGGCTGAGGCTGTTTCTTCGGGAGTTCGAGAAGCAAAAATGGTTGCGGACTGGACAGGGAATCTGTCTGAAAGGGGCTATTCTTCCTCCCGTGAGCACATCAGCTTATACAGCTGTTGAAGCAACGAGAGCAATTATTACCCGTTTACCACTGTTGATTTGTGAGGGCTTTCTCTGGGGCTCTGTGGAATGCCCTTTTTTTCCAGGGTTTGTTTTTGGGGGTTTCTCAGCTCACAGACAGCTTTTAAAGAAGGATTTTCCGAATTGTTTGATCTGTCTTTCTGTGCCTGAGGAGGAAACGGCTAGCTTTATGCTAGCGTGTCTTTGTGGAGAACAGGACTGTTTTTGGAGACTTTGTAGGGCCAGTTTTCACAGTGCTGTCAAATGAATAAAAAAATATGAACATTCGTAAAGGTGTAAAGTAGAAGCAAATTCAGCAGTAGCCAACACACACTGGTTCAACTTCATGTGTGTGCTGTGTATTATAATTTTACATTGTCCTTTAAGAGGTGCCTTGTTGTTTGTGGTTGAGGGGTCACTTTAGGTTTTTGGCTTGAGGTGATAAGACAGGCTTTAGGGACATTGAGGAGGGGGTGCAGAGGTAATGGGCCTTACTAAAGGTGCTGGAAGGCAACTGAAGGGCAGAGAGATATTTCCCAAGTGTGTGAGAGTGTGTTTGTGACCTAGCCACACTTTAGGGAGACCAATTTGCTGCTAAATGTCCCCAGAAGTTAGCCAAATCTGACAAAACCTTTTTGAGAATTTTCCCAAAGGAGAAATGTGGTCATAAATAATATAAATAGTAAATTCTACAAATGCCATTTTCCCAGTCTGTAATAAAAATACAATAACTACTGTATATATACACTACAGGTCAAAAGTTTGGAATAATTGAATTTTTTAAAATGTTTTTGAAAGAACCTCACTAAGGCTGCGTTTGTTTGATCAAATCTAGAGTACAAACAGTAATATTATGAACTTAAAATAACATTTTGCAGATTTTGAAATATAATTTATTTATGTGATGGCAACACTGAATTTTCAGAACTTATTAATTCAGTCTTCAGTGTCACACAATCCGTCAGAAATTATTTTAATAATGATTTGGAGCTTGATTATTATTAATTATTAGTGGTACATTAATAGGGTTCTTATTACAGTTTTTTTTTCAACTGGTTACACACAGAATCTTTACTTGTCACACAATTTCTGACAGCTGACACTCAAACAGCAGAACCACACACCAAATCTGCAAAACCATACTCTAATTCTCAGCCTTTGACTCAGTGCTCAATTGCATAAAACACTTTTTTGCCAAACACAACACACAATTCTCTATGTAGCACACAAAAATCTAACAGGAATTAATATTATGGCAAAGGTGTTTACAAATGTTTGTGATATTTTGAATGCAGTGCTTCGTTTTGCAAGAGATTGCATTTTGTGTGTGCAATTCTTGGCTTTGTGTGTACAGTTGAAAAAAAGAGGCAACGTTTGAAATTTGTTTAATCAGTTGAAAAAAAAACTGTATTAACAATACTTTAGGGTTGAGTAGAAATGCAATTACACAATGTATAATATTCACATATTTAGATGAACCTATAATATGTGAAGTAACAAAAATTGTATAAAAAAAGACAAAAATTAGCTAAATATTTATTAAATAAATAAATAAACATCTTATAATTGTTTGCATTTATTATTGGGAATGCAGTTAGTCTCTAGTAAATATAAGTAGATTAAAAAAAAAAACTTTTAAAAATTAGACTTGTATAGTGTTGTATGAGCTTGTTTAGAAAATGTGAGTGTGTGTGTGTGTGTGTGTGTGTGTACTTTTTTATGCTACATTGTGGGGACCAAATGTCCTCACAAGGATAGTAAAACCTGAAATGTTTGACATTATGGGGACTGTGGGGGGGGAAAAAATTTAAATAGTAAATTATGCTTAACTGAAAGTGTAACAATGCAAATAGGTTTTCTGTAAAGGGTAGTTTTAGGGTTAGGGGATAGAAAATATTCTTTGGTCAGTATAAAAGTAATATAAATCTATGGAAAGTCCCCACAATTCACAGAAACAAATATGTGTGTGTGTGTGTGTAACTAGTGCTTTTGGTCTTTCTTCTCCTTCAACTCTCACCCAAATTAAAGCTCAGCAGGTATCTGGCCAGCTCTTAAACCCACATCTCACCCTCCTTATATCTGTTTCTCCAAGCGCTTTGTTTCCCCTCAGCCTGACTTTTCAGGGAAAATCCTCATATTTGTGGCTTGTGTTGGCAGCACACTGGTGCTGAAATGTAGATTTTGAACGTGACCCTTACCCCGTTTGACACAACACTGTTTATTCACGTCCTCAGAACTTCTAGTTTGTTCCAAAGCTCTCGTCCAGCAGAACGGACAAACTCAGCCTAACCGTGCCCCACTAGCGCATCTGTCATTTGCTTTTTTCAGGCGCTTTTTTTAATGAGGCGCTAGATCGTTTTCACATCGACATCCATATGAGAGATTATGGCTCATTTGAGCTCTGTAGACGCAAACGAAAGAATAAACAAATCGACAGCATCCAGTCACAATACCTTTCTGGAGCATGCAAAACTCATTTCCAGCTTGCCCAAATATCCCCACTTTTCTGTCCGCAGGACGCCCAGAATAGAGATGCTATCTGATCTCAATTCAGAAATGAAACATGTCATAGCAAATTATGAGCATGTTTTTTGAATTACTTACTCTTGGGCTGGCCTGAAATCACTGCATTTCAAGGCGGGTATTGTGCCGAGAGGCGGAGAGCAGTGAGACAGACAGCAAGAGAGCGAGAGAGAGAGAGAGAGTAAAACGGACAGATGGAGACGAAGTGTGTGTTTGCTCTGGAACAAATAATATCACTAGGGCTGACTCATGCACTGCACAAATGAGAAATGATGAGAAGAAGCCCGAGTCATTCCTTTTTGGCTAAGTTTGGAGCATCATTTACTGAAACAGGCCTGGACCTCTGTGCAATAATAACCACATCCCCAAGCATCTTCAGCAAGGCCTGTTTTTATAGCTGGGAAAGATGGGCACGGGCTTGTTAAGATCTAGACTGGTTCAGCCAAAGGGGAGCAGTGTCACAGAAAGAGTCAGTCTGATAAAAATGTGCTTTGCGCACTAGAGAGATGACTAGTGCAGCTAAAAGAATCCAATCTCATAGACGGTTATGAAACAAAAAAAGGATGTTGTCAAACATAATGGAAAATAGACCATTATAAGTGGAAGAGTGCAGTATTTACTCTGTGTGTGTGTGTGTATGTGTGTCAATGGCAATTATCTATCTATCTATCTATCTATCTATCTATCTATCTATCTATCTATCTATCTATCTATCTATCTATCTATTTAAATTATGCATAATTAAATTAAAACTAACCCTAATCGTCACTTAAGTCTATGTTAAGAACATATTACTCAGTACTTTAATGTGCTATTACAGTGTAATAAGGGCACCTTAATGAAGTGTAGCTATAGTTTCTTATGTCTTTCTTTTGATTTTGTGCTGAAATACTACAGAGACATGTTAACAGGTTTTGTGAGATTCATCCAGTCAAAATCATTCAGTCCAAAGGGATTTGTTTGTATTTATTTTTTTTCCCAATGATGAAATCACAAGGAAGTCAAGAAATACGTTACAAATAAATATTATTCTTTACTTCTTTGGAAACCTGGCGCTTTAAATAAACCAGAAACCAATAATGTGAAGAAACCACAATTGGTATATCAACGCTATACTCCTCTATCAAGAGCGAAACATGCTTCTTGATAACAACAGTTCCTTGCTGAACCTATGAAGAACTTTAATTTTGTAGGAGTGTGCATGCACAGTACTGATTGTTATTGACACGGGAATTTGTTTAATTAATTTGTTTAATTATAATTAAAGATATTTAGGCCACACTGTATTTAAGGTTCAATTCTCACTATTAACTAACTATTAACAACAACATTTGCCTCAGTAAACTCCTAATTTGCTGCTTATTAATAGTTACTAAGCTAGTTATTAAATTTAGGTATTGAGTAGGATTAAGGCATCTAAAATATGGTCACGCAGAATAACGCATTAATATTTGTTTTATAAGTACTGATAAACAGCCAATATGCTAGTTAATTGGTCCTTAATAAAATAAAGTATGACTGAATTTTGTCTTAACAAAGAATGAAACATTTTGCAAATTTTAAATCTCATGACACACCAGCAAAATGGTGATTGCTGGAATGAGGGGTATAGACAGCAGCACAAGGGCAGATGGAGGAAGTGGGGTCTCAGCATGGCTGGGGGTCATTGTTATCAAAGCTGGTGTTTAATGGGTTCCTGACCCTTTCTCATAGAAGACATTTTGTGAGTACGGCAGCTGAATAGATCTGAAGGATACGAGCAGGTATGAATGCAGGAGAGGATTTGCTGCAGGAACAATGACCCATCATTTCCTGTTCAAGAGCATGAAACATGCAACTGGCAAATTCTTCAGTATACTGTAGCTAGAACCACCAGCATGCACAAAGAAGAAATCTTTTCTGATGTGGATATCATGTCACCCATGACTCTGTTCCAACCTATCTGCCTTTGCTGTCTGCCCACATAGACAAGTACCTTTTAAGGGAACAAACTAAATGAAGTGGAACTTCTTAAATGGCAAATTTAGAACACTCGAAGCTCACAATTTAAATTGATTGTTTAGCATTGTTGCATGTAGCAATAGATTATATTTATTCTAAAAAATCTTAAATGAAGAAGTTGTTGCAACGTATTCTGGGATTGTCTTTCCTGTAAATAATTCAGGTGATATTGCCTTTGAAGTTGCACATTTAGCCTGGGTTTTAGACTTACCGTCAACTCGGTAGGTTTTTGAGCCACAGTTTTTAAATTTAATAAGGTGATCTGCGTCTCAAATGTTTGAAAACAAATACCTTTGGAAAACATATTCGACCAGAGTCACAAATGCGAATGTACAATGCAGCTTTCTCCGAGCAATTTTGAATGGAAAAAGACCCAACAGAGATACAGCTGCCAAGTGCTGAGGCAAATATTTATTTTACCAAATTACATGAAGTCGCCTCTTTTTCTAGAACGTGCCCCACAATAGCATCTCAACATACACAAAGTGCCCATGATGCTCCGGAGCAGCAGAGCTCTTCGCAGGCACGCGGTTGGGAGGCATATATGAGCTATCCATCTGGGGTTTGTCATGTTAGACATCTGCCCACGTCTTTTTCTCTTCTGTAATTATAGGCATATTTATTTTCCTTCAATCCACTCTGGGAAGACGGCACATCATGTGGCTTGGGTTTTGCGGACGTAGTGAAGGACCAGGAAATGGCCTGTCCAAGAAGTGAAGATTTGTGGAATTGACAAACAAAAGAGGAGAGTTTCACTCTGATTTGATTTTGCAAGGAGAATTTGCAATTTTGTTGCATGTGCATGTCTTCACCTGAGGAAATGAGAAGTAGAAAAAAAATTGAGGAGAACATAATTTTATTTGTGTGTTGAAATGTTAAGTCTCTGTATCTCATCACATTTGTTTGTTTTTAAGTTGATCGCTCTGCGTTTGCATCTAAACACTTCATCCCTTTGGGGTAAAGATAAATAGCAAAATCTATACATTCACTTATTCAGATGCTCTCTGATCAATATCAGTCAATGGCTGAGATCAGGCTTTTTCCATATTGATTATGCATATATTCCTTCAGATTGGTGAAGCATTTAATGTAGAGTTATTATGTGAAGAGTAATGATATATATTCTTGGTCAGGCCCAGGCTGAGATACCTCATAACATAAATAGAACAGTTTAATTTCATTTGGTGGGTTTGGTTAACCTTGAAATACTTATTTGCACTGATGGTTGTTGCCCACCAAACGGCATGAGAGAGACATCACTTCCTCAGCGTAGACCAATACATGTCTGGTGTACCCTTCAAGACATCATGAAACAAGATCTCTAATTCATTTAACCTACAAGTGATCTATTTCTGGTTGTATAGTTTGGCCAATTGGGTTGTTTATACGAGAATGACTTTGTGAGATTCCTTAATATCTATGACATCTGTTGCCCAGCTCTTGGAAGATGACCTGTAAAGACGCAAAATGGCAATGCTACTTTTAGCATTGCAGTCATTTGGTTGCTAAAGGCAGGCTCTTGGCAACCAAACTGCAGATGATAAATGATGCTATGCAATTGTTCTGCAGGTGCATGATTATCAACAGAGAGGATCATTTACTGTGGTTTACACACCTGTCCCTGGAAACGTTTGCGAAACAGGTGTCATTATCGAGGAACTTTGACTCATGGATGCATTAAAAGTGAATATTTACCATTAACTTTGTACATCGCACTGGACTCTACCATGTTCGTGTGACGTCATGCACCTGCATCTCTGCAAATTTTAACGTTGCGAATACGATGTAACGGAAGTAGAAAAAACCTGTTCTTCCATTTTTGGGACATACCTCTGAAATGGAACATGGAGTAAGGATATTTTCATTAAAAATTAAATTAAAAAGGTCAAAAATAAATAAATAAACAAAAGCAACATTTGGATCAATTAATTGTTAAAAGGGCGATCAATAACATGCATTTACAAAACAGATCAGATTTTAATTTCATGCTAATTATGGTGTCTTGTGCAGGCCCATCTGATGTTCTCTATTCTGTTCGCTGTCATCGCCTGTCGTTCTTCCCTTTCTCCATCCTTACAGTTTACTTGCTTCACTTCACTCGCCTTCCTTCGTCTCCGGCTGCGATAGCGTCTCCTGACGTGCTCCGGCATACGAACATCCCGAGCGGTGAATGAACTTGGCACACAAAACTTTTTTTCTTCTCTCCTCTCATCCTCTCTTTCTCTCTCATTTGCTTGCTCTCGCTCTCTTTTCCCATCCTCGCCTCCATTTCCATTCTCCTCACAAATGCAGACGATTCACAGAAAACAAGAGATAATGGCCAGTGTCCAATCGGCCAGAGCTAATCAGCGTGCATCGTGGGAAAAGCCCAGGATGAGGGGCGAAAAACAGCCCATTGTCTGGAGGAGATTAAAGTCCCGAAAAGACGGCATTGTCTGACGAGGGGATAAATCTTCCTGCTGTCACTCAAACCTGAATTAAATTCTCCTTCGCCTCTAAAAGAGGCTTATCTCTGCTCAATAGCGTGTTGCACTACAAGCCCAAAGGAATGTATTTGGTGAACTTGTGTTGCTGACCCCTTATGAAAAAAAAAAAAAAAAGGAGCAATGGGCAAAGAGCAAATCAGGGTGTTGTGGAGCTTGGGGACTTGAAAGAGGATGTGCATTTGGGCAGACCGGGATCATGATAGCCTCGGGAGGGGAGGTTGATTGACTGTCCCTGGACCTTTGAAAGCGAGCAACAGTCATTCCTTCCTCCGATTCCCCCGACCCTCTCCCTCTCCAATGCCAAGTGGCATTTGGATGCGCGTAACACTCCGGAAAAGAGATCCGTCTATGGCACTGTTGGCTTGCGAAGCGGTGGCAGCATATGAAAAGCCCATGGCCGCATCACTTTATCTGTCCTCCAGCGAACGCCCTCGCCAAATTCGGCTCCTTCTCACCGGTCCTTTATCTGCTCTCCAGCAGGCTGCGCTGCCAAAAACTGATCCCTCACACCAGGGCCCTGGAAGGATCTTCATGTTCTGCGTGCATTTAAAACAGACCTTGTAAAAGAGGCGAAAGAAAGAAAGCGAAAGAGAAAGAGACACAGAAAAAGGAACTTCTGTGGATGCTGCCCCTCTCTGAATAGAGAAAGTGGGTGTCCCATTTTTCAGCAAGTCTTTTCTGTGTACTGAAGGAGGAGAGAAAGGATAGATATTGATGATTCATGCAGGAACAAAACAAGAAAGCACCCAGAGCAGAGAGAGAGTCTATTCTTTATCACCCGCTGTCTGCTCCCTAAACAGGATTTTCCGCTTGCCATTTTTGCAACTCGCTGTTGTTGTTTATGCTCTCTTTTAATTCCCTTCTTTCCGCGCTCTCGCCATCTCTGGCCCGTCTGGACTTGGCTCCTTAACAAGCAAGGCTTACACCTGCTTACAGGATTAAATTAATTAGCACGAAACAGAGATGGTGGGGGGATAGAGGGAAGAATTATCACAATGAGGCAACTAGGCCATTGTTGCCCAGTCATGGCATCCTCTAGAGCGGATGCTGGCTCTGTTGTTTTGTGGTGAGCGGAAGTTACACCGGGAGGATACAAAAGGAGCTGGCTGATTTGTTTGGGTGTTGGGGCCCGAGGGTAGAAAGATCTGTCAAGGTGATGTTTGACTGACCTTATTCAGTGATGACCGGGGCTCCACGAGGAGCTTGTGCTCTAAAGCCATGGAAACGCATTCACTATTCATTGGGTCTCTCTTGAAAATAGCAGTTCTCCGCAGCATCTTGGGTTCAGCAGAAGCAACCACATGAGGTTCTTGAGTTGAATATACGGTATGGTTCTTTGGAGACAGAAAGTTACTAGTTATGTATTTTGGGATATCGCATAAAAAATGCTGAATGGAAATGCCAAGATGTGCACAAATTCTAAAAATGTGCATAAAAAACACATGCACATCGGCGTTGATAGCCTTTTGTCGACATACAGCACTTATGCGCTACAGGTGTCCCGAGTTCGAATCCCAACTCGAGGACCTTTCCCGATCCCGCCCCCTCTCTCTCTCGCACTTCGCTTCCTGTCAGCTCTGATCTGTCCTATCATAATAAATGCAAAAAAATGCCAAAAAACCAAAAACAAACGAATGCGCTCAAATGAGTCAGATACATTTTGCATGTGAATAAATTACAATGGAAACACATTTACCAAATAAATTCTTCGATGCACATCAAAACAGTCCTGTGAATTTGCACAATGGGATGGCATAACCAGTGGACCGATCTTGTTGCACAGCTTTTGAAATGTTGTTTTGGTCATTCTGAAATTCCTAAGTCAAAGTCAGTCAGCAAAGTGGTTCGGTATAATTACCTCCCAGAACTGTCTTACAAAATTGCATTCCCAAACAGCAGGCATCCGCATCAGGATAACATGACCATGTTTATTGCATTTCATCTCTGAGGCACAAGTAGTTTATTATATATGGAAAAAAGACCCGCAGTGGCTTCTCCTACTGCAGCAATTTACCTTATTCTTGGTGATATATTTGGTGCCAGTTTATCAGGAAGTGACTGGTAATTTGGAATTTGATGGAATTTGTCCTCTTCATCTTACTGAATGGAAATGGTGCTTTATTTGCAAATGATTTAAGCGATATTCCAATTTTGTTCATAAGTTAAATGCGCAACTGGATAGAAGCATAGCCACTGATGTGAAATGAAAGATTCTTCAGATCGATCAGCGTACTGGTTCTAGTTATCATTCACCAACAGAGGAGGTTCTTTAAGGCCTAAACGATTCTCCTATGGCATCATATATTATCTTGTGTTTTTTCCAAATCTGCACTATTTTGTTCTGTTGAACAGCATACAGTAACCATGCTCTGTCAATATACCCAAACTTCTTAGTGTACTGGCTACAACAACATCTCCATGTGTGGGTGTATGCTTAGTTTGTTGCTCCAAATGACATGTGATAGCAACAAGATGACTTCTGTCTTTTTTGATGTGGGTGGTTTAATCCAAATATTTGAGGTTACTCCTTATTTGGTGAGCTGACTTTTATATAACAGGATTATTTCTAAGTCAGGACAGGTAACCCCAGCTTCGTCAGAGGAAATTCCTCCTCCATGAGGTATTGAAGCCCCTTTGGCAAGTGTCTGCCCTCATCTGTCTCTCTTTCCCAAGGATGTCAGAGGAGCAGTGGAGATACTCGGGACAGAATACCCAAATCCATCTCACTAAATGCTTGCAGATGTGTGAACTGTGTCCTTGCCATGTTTTTAGGCGCTACCTCAACACTCTTTCGACTTTCCACTGACCACAACGACAAGGAGAAGCAAAAACAAAACAAGAACTTCGGGCTGAAGTTCTCAACCCAGCATAGCATGCGATTTATGTCCTGGTCATACATTTGATTTTGAGATGATATTTGCTGAAATACCAAGAAAAAGAAACAAGGTTTTCTTTTTATTTTATTTGATTTACTCGTTCTTGTTCTTTTTCTTTTAAGGTGGAGATGTCTTAAAGATAGTTAGGGTCATGCCCTCAGTTTTTCACTCACTTTTTTAGGGTAATTTGATTCTTAAAAGAGCCGATCCTTCCTAAAAAGACATCTACTTGGGTGTTGTGCAAGAAAGAAAGTGTGTTTCTCAAACAGATTGTTCAAAAGCAGCCTAAAACAGAACCGCTTGACCTGCCACCCCAGCTATATTATTACTGAATAGATAAAGACGCTCGTACCTTCAAAAGTAAGATCTGTTTTGGTCTTAACTAGTTCCAACATTCAGGAGGTAATTTGAGACTTATCTGAATGGTGTAGACTGACACTAGACAAGTTCACCATTCAATTGAGCTTCGAACCAAATGACAACCCAAACTGATTCTTAGCACTGCTTCTAAATTTTGACATTGTCTGTTATTGTATAACCGAGTCCAGAGTAGTCTATATAATTAGGCTTCATCAAAGAGCTTTGCTGATAATTAGGCCAATGCAACATATGGCCAGAAAAATGCAATAACATGTATTTAAGTAGGGTGCTATGCATTATAAAATAGAGACACATGGAGGGGACAGGGATTTGTAGAAGTTTCTGAATGGAATGGTGTTGCAATTTCAGATCATTCTCCCATGTGGTTTTACTCATAACCTGATACCACTATTCTTTTACTTGTAATACATATGAAATATTTATGATATTTTGGACAGAGTAGGGGATATCTGAGCACCTCAGAATTAAATTGCGGAACTACAAATGATCATTTTGTGAAGTAGAACCCGGAAAGAACAACAGTTTTTTTTTTTTACAGTTCATCCTCTGACAGTTGTGGGTTGGATACACATGTAGTGGGCTCTGGTAAGTGGCAGGAGCACTCTGGTCCAATCCCTTTCTTATGACAGTGATTAGAGCCATGCAGACAATGAGCGGTCTGAGCCCAAGATTCCAGAGCTAACCTTCTAGCTTCTCAGAGAAGTCTCAGTAAGGCTTAGCACATTCTTAAACTGCCTTGAACATGCACGCTAAGCACCAAATTGGATGCATTTGTGCGATATATTGACTTGCGTTCATGTTGTTTAGTACATTATGCTTTGTGAACTGCAGAACATTACTGCCAGTGTGTGTGTGTGTGTGTGTGTGTGTGTGTGTGTGTGTGTGTGTGTGTGTGAACGTAGCAGCTGTGAGTAACTTTGGCCTTCAACAACATTACAACTGTCAACTGTCCTGATGATACAAAGGGGATCGGTTTACACACTCACTGACTCTCACTCTCACTACACACACATCGTATGATATAAAGCAACGACCTCCGATGTTTTATATTGTAATGTGCCGTTCAACATGTCCTACGCCTCACCGACCGAATCAACCTGGCGTGTGATATCCCTCCTCGCAACGGAGGAAGTGTTAACTCAACTGGAATGGTTTTGTCCTGTTAGGATGAGAAGAAAAGGAGTGAAAAGTGGGAGAATTGGGATAACAGGACTAGTCACAGCAACCCTGATCCCATCAGGTATTCACACTATTGTCAGCATGTATAACGGCTGTCCGTCCGTCATCCCCGCGGTCAGACGCCTAATCTGTTCTTTCAGTGTGCTCTGAAAAGCCCCCAGCGCCACGGCCCCGGCGACACGCCGATTCTCCATTCACCCTCCCCTGCCGAATGCAATCACCGGACAGCCCCGCAATAATGCGCTCCCTTTGAAAAACAAAATAAAGGTGGTCGCCTCGTCGCGATTAGTCCCGGCGAGATAAATCATGTACTCCAAATTAACTTCCATTCAAAGTGCTGGAAAAGAATAGGCGTCTGTGGATGGACGGGCTGCTCTGAGAACACGATGATTCGACTTGATAAATGTCAAGGCGGATAATTTGAGGGCTCTGATTAAGATCTTATCGGCCCAGGAAGTTAATAGAAAAGAGTTAATCAAAAAAGCCGCGCAGGGTTCTGCCGAGTATCTGCGGGAGAGATCCCGTTTAAATTGGCTTCACTCAGGTCCTCTCAATTCTTGCCCTCACAAAGAGGTTGACATGTTCAAAGGTTAGTTATCCCACCAGGTTCGCTAATGCTCAAAAACAAAACCGCTCTTAAAGATTGCCTGGAAGACACGATTACAAACCAAGCAGGTGATCTCCTCACGTTGTATTGCTTAATTCAAGAGAAAAAAACAACTTTTTGAAAGCCAACCTTTATTTTTCAAAGAATGAACTTAGCACATTTTAAATGCATTTTAAAATTGATGCGATTTTGGTTAAATATTAAAAATGGATTTTTCTAAGTGTTAAATGAACCAGCGATTATTGGTTTCACAAGAAAATACTATTTGTCTCTACTTTAAAATTTCAGGTTTAATTCAGTGGTACTTGTCATTTCTTTGTGAAAAATGTACTAGCAATTGTTGAGTGAAAATTGTTTCTACACATTTTTTTTTTTAGTGAACCTAAACTGTTCTCCGATATTGTTATGCCAAATTTAATTTGATGAAAATGAAACAAGACTGTGAGAACAGATTACTTACTGAATTTGTTGTCAAGCAAATCAATTTATCTTTGTTGCCATCTTGGTTATTTTATTTTATTTTTATTTTTTTTGCAAAGCTCCTGTTGAAATACTGAAATCTCCAAACAGTTTGTCAGTTTTACTTTTACATTTCAACAGCTTTTTATTCCATTGATTTGTCTATGAGCTGTCCATCTTCTCCATTGCTTTCTTAAAATGTCCAGTGTTGATATAAATGTGCAGAAATTCTGAGATTTAAAATTTGCACATGATCCACTGACCTTAAAAAAGTACAACAGTGCATTTCTGAAGCCTCATTTATGTTGAGTTAAATATGGCTGCTGGCCTGACAAAGGTCTGTTGAGCCTCTTATGTCTATAGATTTATGCATTAATTGAATTGATACACCAACCGTGAGGGTAATTTTCACATCTATCTGTTGGTTAAAACTAAACAAACCTGCCTTTGTCAATCTTTGATCAGATGTGTGGGGGAAAAGTCGCCTGTTTCTTTGGCTGGGAAAAGCTGACAGATAAGCAAAAGGTGCATCTCATTTTATCGACCCAAGGACGCACATTATCCACTCAAAGCAAAATGAGTTCCCCAAAAAACCTCTCACATTGAGCTGACCTTTGCCTTCGGAAAACAAAGAGCTTAGAGCGCTCTTGTGCAACAGTAATCGGTACAGACTTAGTAGTGCATTTTTTTTTTTCATTTTCACAAATGCAGATTTAGAGCGTCTCCGCTGACATGCTGACACCTGTCAGAATGGCCTACCTTCTCGAGCTCAGGGTGGGGAGATGTGTGGAGATCATGGAGATGATCTTTTGTCATGTTTGCTCCCAGTTAGGTGGTGGTAAGCACAGGTAGAGCAAATAACAGCTAAACAAACAGAAGAAGACAGTGGTGTGTGATAAATTATGAGACCTGTGTGAACAAAAATAACTCAAGCAAGATCAAAAGATGTTGTCGTCTTTGTGTAGAAGAAGAGTTCATACCAGTGTTGCAGAAACTATAAATTATGAGTTGTTTGTACTATGGCAAGCTACACAAGCTACAGTTTTAAAGTAATCAGGATTTAAATTTCTTTAGTCATTATAATTTAGAATGTTGGCACAAAAACAAGGCGTTTTGAACATAAAGTGATACATTCGTGTTGAATAATACTCAAAACTAGAATGCATTCGAATTTATATAAAAGTCAAAATTATAGTCATTGACATCAGCATTCAATGTAATATCCTGCTTTAAAAATAAAGACCTTAAATGCTGCTCAAGGCCTCAAGGAACTTCTGACCCTGATCTTTTGTTGATCTATTCAGAGAAAAGAAACTTTATGAGTAATCCACAAGACATGTATACAGATTTTACACATGAGCCATAAAGATCCATATGAGAACTCAAACAGTGTCAGTAAAAGCGTCCTGCCAATGCAGGAGGGTACAGTTTTGGATTTCCAACCAAATGTTCTCACATCTACAGCAGTAAAAATTCAAGTGAATCTCATTCCATCTCTGTGAGCGATTGAACTTTCATCTCCGCTCTAAGACATTCACTTTGTGCTCAAATGTAGACAGCTTTGTTTACTTCTGTTGCATTGATCATGTAGATAGAGTTGACAGGTGATAATTATATTATTTCAGATTTTTAGTAGTTTATCAGTTGAGATTGCTTAGGCAAGCACCACTACTACTATTGCTTAAACGTTGGGTTAGTGCTTTAGGAGGCCAAGCTTTTGCTAGTGAGCACGGCCTGGTAATACACCATCTAAAAACACTAAAAAGAACTGGAAACCACTTTAGCTTCGTGACTGGTGGTTGATTGATATGAATTTTGGATGCCAATATCTTAGAGACATAGCTGATATATGTGATATCACACTATTTTAGTTTAAGGGATTGTGGATAACACTCTTAATAATTAAAAAATCCCCAAATCTGCCCTATCGTAAGATAGTATATATATATATCACATATTAGTGTTTGACCACTATCTGATCCTTATACTGCAAACAACAACATACTTTTTTTTTTTTTTTGTTAATTCAGAAAGTGTGGAATTATACTTTTAAAACAAATGTATTCACACAAAATTAAATTAAATTATTATTTAAGAGGAACCCACATTCCTACAGAGGATAAGCGATTTGGAGAATAGATGGAGTGAATTGGGAGGAATATAAAGATGTATAGGTTATAAGCATAGGCTATTTTTTTGTCCCACTTGGCCAAGTGAGTGTTTTCAACGTGACGTCCCCGTGGGTGTGTGTGTGTGTGGTGGTGTGTGTATGGTGTTTGTTAGTACACTGATAGAGCTGGAGACAGAGTGTTTGACATAATGATTAATTGGGCTCCCTCAGATCATTTGTCTTTATTGCGAAGGCTAATTGGAACAGAAGCAGGTGTTAATGGCAGCAGCACAGTGACTGAAGACTGAATCTCCAATGCAGGCCTGTAATGGAACTCTGCGAGTGAACTTAACCATGTTTTAATTAGATTTCATTCTAACACAAAACCTCACGTTTCTCCTGCTTGCCCTCTAAAGTGAGCTGAATAGACTCAAGAAACTGTGTGTGTGTGTGTGTGTTTGTGGTTGGGGGTGCAAGTGAATTCACAAAACAGTTCTGTGTTAAAGGCTTTTAAAACATCTTGTACCGTGCATTTCATAACACACCTTCGTCAATCAGCTTTACAGAAAATCATGGCTTTATTATTAATAATATCATAATATCTTCATTACTTATAGTCTCATTTAGGAAATTAGAGCTGAGTGATAATATAGGTGATATTTTGCTATGATACAATCATTCAAGCAATGGAGACTTACTATGTAGTATACTGTATGTATGTATATTAAGTTAAACATACTTATATATCCAACTTTAAAAATATATAATTATATAGTTACATTTTGAGACAAAGTAAATAAATAAATAATTAAATAAAATCAGATCGTTTAGATTTGCTATACAATATAAACTGATTTATGTGAGTGTACTGTTCTTTTTTTGCAATGCTTTTTATTTGTTGTTGTTATTTTATTTTTTGATGTAAACAATCACACAGCCAAGATTGCTTTAGCAGATACAGGTGCATCTCAATAAATTAGAAATGTCGTGGAAAAGTTCATTTATTTCAGGAATTCAACTCAAATTGTGAAACTCGTGTATAAATACATTCAATGCACACAGACGGAAGTAGTTTAAGTCTTTGGTCCTTTTAATTGTTATGATTTTGGCTCACATTTAACAAACCCACCAATTCACTACTCAACAAATTAGAATATGGTGACATACCAATCATCTAATCAACTCAAAACACCTGCAAAGGTTTCCTGAGCCTTCAAAATGGTCTCTCAGTTTTGTTTACTAGGCTACACAATCATGGGGAAAACTGATCTGACAGTTGTCCAGAAGAAAATCATTGACCCCTTCACAAGGAGGGTAAGCCATAAATATTCATTGCCAAAGAAGCTGGCTGTTGTTCACAGAGTGCTGTATCCAAGCATTTAACAGAAAGTTGAGTGGAAGGAAAAAGTTTTGAAGAAAAAGATGCACAACCAACCGAGAGAAACCGCAGCCTTATGAGGATTGTCAATCAAAATCGATTCAATAATTTGAGTGAACTTCACAAGGAATTGATTGAGGCTGGGGTCAAGGCATCAAGATTCACCACACACAGACGTGTCAAGGAATACAGTTGTCTTATTCCTCTTTTTAAGCCACTCCTGAACCATAGACAATGTCAGAGGCGTCTTACCTGGGTTAAGGAGAATAAGAACTGGACTGTTGCCCAGTGGTCAAAAGTCCTCTTTTCAGATTAGAGCAAGTTTTGTATTTAATTTGGAAAAAAAAAAAAAACAAACCAAGGTCCTAGAGTCTGGAGGCAGGGTGGAGAAGCTCCTAGCCCAAGTTGCTTGAAGTCCAGTGTTAAGTTTCCACAGTCTGTGATGTTTTTTGAAAACCAACGTCACGTTCACACGTTTTTTTGGAGCACTTCATGCTTCCTTCTGCTGACCATAGAGAATCTATGGGGTATTGTCAAGAGGAACTGAGAAACAAGATACCAAAAAATGCAGATGAGCTGAAGGCCGCTATTAAAGCAACCTGGGCTTCCATTACACCTTAGCAGTGCCACAGGCTGATTGTCTCCTTGCCACGCCGCACTGATGCAGTAATTAAAGCTAAAGGAGCCCCTATCAAGTATTGAGTACCTGTACAGTAAATGAACATACTTTCCAGAAGGTCAACAATTCACTAAAAATGTTTTTTTTATTGGTCTTATGAAGTATTCTAATTTGTTGAGATAGTGAATTGGTGGGTTTTTGTTAAATGTGAGCCAAAATCATCACAATTACAAGAACCAAAGACTTAAACTACTTCAGTCTGTGTGTGTATTGAATTTATTTAATACACGAGTTTCATAGTTTGATTTGAATTACTGAAATAAATGAACTTTTCCACGACATTCTAATTTATTTAGATGCACCTGTATTGCACATTATATTGTGCAAGACAGAGTATAAATTGCATGTATTGTACACAGGTAAAGTCTGATGTACTATATATAACTTTTAATATATCACTTGTTGGTAATGTAGTTTACTTAGTATACTTATAGAAGCTATATACTTTTTACACACCCACATACAGATATTGTACATGAACAAACAATGCATGCAAAACTTAAAGTCAACATGACATCAGAATTGACCCTGTTTACTCCCTATTCTTATTTTGCATAATTTACTGGATTGTGAAAAGCTTATGCATTGATTTTAAGAGAGGGACTGGCATAACTTATACAGTACAAGTAACAATTTCAGCATGTGTGAACACTTTTTTGAGTTGTTCTTTGTTTATATCACGTTTGACATTTGGATTTTGTTTACATTGGTCTGATAAGGCGTCTCATTGTTCGGCGTGAGGCTGAACAGGCGATATCTGGCCTGGTTAGCGTTCAGAAGCTTGGTTCCTCGCAATGTGATGTCAGCAAGTCTTAATGGCCAACACGTTTTACCAATTATACCACATAGGGATGAGAGTGGAAAGTCACTGTTGTTTTGGTGTGGTGTTTACTTGTAGGAGGGCTGTGTTAGCATAGCCGTGCTGGTGTGTGGTCTGTGTACTGCTCGCCCCAGTGCAGAAGCTCACCTGAGGCATTCAGGTGTGTGTGTGTGTGTGTGTGTGTGTGTGTGTGTCTGTGTGTGTGTTTGTGTGAGAGAGAGTGTGATACACTGTAAACCAAAAGGTGGAAGACTGGTTGCATTGCACAATGTGCCTTTGTTTCTTGTGTGTCCTGTGAGGCTTAACGGACTGCATATTTTAGCTCTAATTTTGCTTGATGTTTGTATAAAAAGTCAGCTGACCTGCCATAGTCATATGACGGGAGCTTGCGTATTTGAAGGTTTTTAAAAAAAAAAAAGGTAGTTTTTTGGAATTTTACCATTTGTCCTGTACCATTTGTGCTGTGGAGATAAATAATAATAATAATAATAATAATAAAATGTTGATAGTTGATAGTTGTTTTTATTATCATTATTGACAAGGACAGGAAACCAAATTATTATCGAGACCTCCATATGAGTACTACAGCACAATTAGTTTGAATCTGTTTTATGTATTTTATGAAAAGGGCTCACTTCAGTCTGACTGGTGCAATATGCTTTGAAATAGAGAGTAGATAAAAAAAAATGTTCAGCTCGATCATCTAATAAAACTTCCATTGTATATGGTTCATAAGCTGTCTCCGACATTCCCTAGTTGCAGTCGCATGGGCATTTCAAATTGGTTTATTTTTTCTTATTTACCATGGTAAAATGAATGTACAGTATTAATATATGCACACAAAACAAAAGACTGTCAATGTGTTTGAAATAAAAACATACTATTTTGTTTTAAAGTAATAAGTATAAAGCAATTATTTCACATGCAATTGCAGATTACTCTTAAATTTAACATACACTCTTAAAAATAAAGGTGCTTCAAAAGGTTCTTCAAGCGATGCCATAGAAGAACCATTTTTGGTTCCACAAAGAACCATTCAGTCAAAAGTTCTTTAAAGAACCATCTCTTTCTTACCTTTTTATAATCTGAAGAACCTTCTTTGGCCACAAAGAACCTTTTGTGAAACAGAAAGGTTCTTCAGATGTTGAAGGTTCTTTATGGAACCATTTAGACAAAAAGGTTATTCCTTTTTAGGAAGTGTAGAAGCATACATTTTCTGTAAAGCTGCTTTGAAACAATGTGTACTGTGAAAAGTTCTATATAAACAAACATCTATTGAATTGAATGAATTATTAATAACTGCCAATTTGACAGAAATATTGTTCATAGAATACCATTTAGTGGAAAAATATTGGTAATTCTCATAAATTAGGATAAACCACATCTGGCTGGGCAACTGCATACAGTCTAACTACAAAAGTTCAATATTAAAATGCAATGCAAAGCTCAAATCGAATCTGAAATTACGCATACATACTTCCTGTACATTGAAAATGAATGACTTCCGGTCTGTCGTTTGTAAGAGGAAGTAAAAAAGGTGGCTTTATCCACTGGAGAAAATAAATGATACTAATTTTTTTTTAAGGTAAGTGGTTGCAATCTATTTATTTTAGCTACATTTAAATAAAAAAAATTTGAAAGTTAGTCAACTGAATTTGTTTATTTAAATGTAGCTAAAATAATACTTACTGTACAATAGACAACCACTTACTGTACCTTAAAAATTTAGTAAATTCAATGAATCCCTTTTTTTGGTGTAATGACAACTTTTAACTGCACAATTGTAATGGCAAATTATACCATTAAAACAGATTACACAGAATACTTTTGTATCGGTTGCAACACCCGTTGCAAAAAAAAAAAAAAAAATTATAATAATATTGTATACCGAAATACAAATTGAACAGACAACCAAATCCCAAAGCCTATCTGCAAAATATACACACTTTATTTTCAGGACATTTTTGTGCTATAAAAAAACTTAACGTATTACTTTTGCCTCAATAAACTCTATTTGCTGCTTATTAATATTGTCGAGGATTAGTTTGTTGAGTTAGGTACTGAGCAGGATTCAGGATGTGGAATATGGTCATGCAGCATATGTGCTTTATAAGTGCTAATACACAGCCGATATGTTAACAAGGCCTGCTAATATCAACAAGTTAAAGTGAGCAGTTTTGGACTCATTTTTTCAGCAAACTTTGATTTAGTTGTAGTCATGGTATTTGACTAAGGGCCATTTAGTGTTAGTCATATTTTAGTCTCTGAATTGTTTTTAATTTAGTCTAGTTTTAGTCGCTAATTTCTACACTTTAGTCGACTAAATCTATGTAAATTTTAGACTAAAATCTAATGATGGGTTTAGTTAGTGTAATGCATTTTAAGAATTTCTCAAAAATTTCCAAACTCATTTATAGGTTTGATATTGTGTCAGGTTTTATCATGATAGACACCGATTTAAATGCGGTGACACACAACATGACTTCTACACTCTTAAAAATAAGGTGCTTCAAAAGGTTCTTCAAGCGATGCCATAGAATAACTATTTTTGGTTCCACAATGAACCATTCTGTTAAAGGTTATTTAAAGAACCATCTCTTTTTTACCTTTTTTGTAATCTGAAGAACCTTTTTTCACCACAAAGAACCTTTTGTGAAACAGATAGGTTCTTCAGATGTTAAAGGTTCTTTAGGAACCATTTAGACAAAAAGGTTCTTAATCTATGGCATCATGAAGCACCTTTATTTTTAAAATGTATGTTACAGTCTAATAAAACCACATCTCACAAAGAACAAGAACATGGTCTTCTTTTTAATGAATTACCAATGGTTATATAGGCTAATTATGGATTTTTTTTATAGCAACTTGTTTACCATATTCTTCATTCTTTCAAGCAGACATTTATTTTTATAAATAAATTTAGATTAATCTTTAAGGCTACTAAAGTTTTTCAGTCAAGAGCAGTGCGTGATTTTCTGTATTTCTGTTGTTGCTTGATTAACATCAATGACTCGGACAATAGCAACTAAATTAGGCTGCTGTCCCTTTAAAACCAAATGCACAGCTGCAATGAATGCAGTGTACTGATACACGTGCTTCCTACTGTTTACGTTCACTTAAGACATAATCAACTGTGTTTATGTGAATACTTGTCAAAATGGACAATTCGACATAATTTTCTGTGTAATTCTCCGTTCATGCGACGTGAAAGAGTACTCGCGCGCTGTGAGAGGCGCTTTCTGTGTGTGTATGCTTCGGTGTCTGTGCTCAGAAAACCAGACCAAATTGAGTTCTCTCTTGCGTCATCAGATTTATCCATATGTCTGCTCTTCTCTTATTCCCAAACGCTGACATTTTCGAATGTTTAATAAGACGTGCAGCAAGTGTATTTTACTATTGTCCCGCCCGGTTTTTTTTTTTTTTTGGTTCATATGTGCGCATCTAACCTCCGAACCACGCAGCAGATTCATTCTGAATGAATCTCTTCCCAAATCGTCCCTCCTTAACATTTTCGTCTCGTTTTTATTCGTTGACGAAAATGTCAATAGATTTACGTCATAGTTTTTGTCATTCAAAACCAGTTTTAGTTCGTTATCGTCTCGTTGTCGTCAGTAAAAAAACATGTCGTTGACGTAAATTATGACGAAAATTATTCGTAAATGAAATTAACATTGATAGTGAGAATTGGATCGCTATAATAAAGTATTACCTAAAATGACATACCAGTCTTACAGGAATCTAGCTAGCTGGTTATAGGTGTTGGGGCATTTGTTAGCTGGTTAGACCATCCGGTTTACCCACACAACCAGCTGAATATCAGCTTGACCCAGCTAAAGAAGCAATCCAGGAGCAAAAAAGATGAAATAATGGGCTTCTGTCTTGATATTGTTTGTTTTCAAACATATTTCAGTCTTTAACAGTGCGAATTTGAGGTGAAAACTATCGGCACTGTTGCGATCAGAATTTCTGAGGCGTGTGTTTCAGGGAGTTGAGTGCTGAGACACGTGATGTTGTGAAATTATGCTCCTCATTGTTCCCTGTTAAATCAATGCTTTAGCCTGAAGCAACGTCCAAACAAATTACTTTCCACACACTGTCATCACATCCTCAGCCGTCCGACTGTCATCCACCGGGATGGAGGAGTGTGTGAACACCGTGGCCCCACAGACCTCTTGACACAGGGTCCAAACACCACACACACACAGGCTGCTCTCGGGCCGTCTCAGAAGCATTACCGAGGGTCCCGCGCTAATGGTTGCCATGTGCAGTTTTACCAGCGTTTAAGGGGCCGCCCGTCTCTAGCTCTCCGCTATCATAAACTTCCAAAAACATTACCACATAATACCTTAATGCCTTTTGTGTTTGAGGAGAAGGTAAAACGGGGGGAAAAAGAAGGATCCTTGTTTGTTCAGGCTGCGCTGTAAAACTGACTTATTGTTTTCTAGCCTCACTTTTTCATCCCCTTTCCACCCTCGTTCACCCAGCACCCTTTCTTTCTCCTCCTTTCTTGCAGGCTGTTAAAGTGGCGAGGCCTGTTGGCCGGAGTGCAGTCAGCCTGTGTGGAGGAGAAAACTGCAAATTAGACTTTAACACGAAAAGGATCCAGAGATTTCGTATTTTGTTTGGATAACACTTAAGCGCCTGATATCCTCTGTCCAATTGGCTGGTCTCCGCCAGCTCTGATAAATGAGAGATTCGTGCTCTTTTTAAAGGCCTTATTGCATTCTAATGAAACGCAGAGCGAAAATGCATTGTGACCTCATTGCCTAGCAACCTAGCAACATTCATGTACAATTCAATACAACATTCAATACAATTATATTGAAGTATTTTAAAACGGAAAATGATATAACCCACACACGTTTCATGTTCTTTTGGCACTAAATCAACCTAAAAATTGATTAAAAGAGTTTTCTTCATATCTGTCTGAAGCATTACAATCATTCAGTTATTGCAAGTCATTGAGATATGCAAATTGCCAGGAATTACATTGTAATTACATTGTTATAAATGACGCAAAACATTTGGTCATCAAATTTAAACATAATCTGCAATTTTGTTCCTGCAATGGTTTATATTTCAATATATTGTGTGTATATTTAATATATTGTGCAGCCATAGAATACTATTTTTTTTTGTTTATTGTCTCACTTTATTTTGGGGACCAATTCTCACTACTATTAACTACAAATTTTGCCTCAATAAACTCCTAATTTGCTACTTATTAATAATTAGTAAGATAGTTGATAAGTTTAGGTATTGGGTAGGATTAGAATATGGTCATGCAGAATATGTGCTTTATAAGTACTAATAAACAGCCGATATGCTAGTAATAGGCATGCTAGTTAATAGTGAGAATTGATTTTTAAAATAAAGTGTTACCATTTTTATTTTGTTAATTATTAAAAATACATTTAACGGTTGCCGGCATTTTATAAAGGCTATAAGCTACTAGTTGTCACAGTTATTTTACTATGAGTAATGAGTCTTTCTTAGAAACAGTGTGATGTGAAAAATATGTTTAATTTGTACTTCAGTACTTAAATCAACGAGAAAGTGTCAATACGTAAGTGAACCTATCACCACCTGGGACTCTGCAGATACTATAAAAAAAAATAAAAAAAAAAAAAATATCATCCAAACATGTTCGAAAAGTATTAGCTTAACATTTAAACATTATACACATTAGCATGAAACCAAAGAGATAAAATATATTTACCAACAAATCGTTTTTTAAACCAATACAGATTACAAGATAATGAGAAGTCAAAATGATTCAATGCGGCAAAAAAAAAACCAATCCCGAAAAACAAAAAAAAAAACCAACCAAAAATTTTTTTTAAAAAATATTGCTGCGCTCCACAGAGTTTAAACAGAACATAACCAGTAACTTTCCTTCAATTCTGCAGTTGACCAGCATATAAGGGCCTTTCGCACCACATTAGTTCCAGAACTAAATGTACAGTACTAAAGTACAGGACGATTTTGCACGAACTATTTCCCAGTACCATTTAAAGGGTTGCATTTGCACTGACAGTGTGTACTAAGAAGTGATGTAAACCGGTCGACAGCGTCGTCATTTTTGTGTGGCGTTCAACAACAGAAACAAAGAAGAACAACATTAACAACATGAGGATGGAGGACGCTGTGATCGGAGCTGTTTTTGTTGTGTCTCGCATGTTTCACAATAATGGACATGGAATGTTGATGTATACGTAAAGCGATTGAAAGAATGTAAAGGAGGACTAAGAATCTCCAACGATAACTGGCAGTGCTACATTTGCTACAAGTGCCTGCACTTCAGCCTCCGTCCATCCATCGCTGTTTTCCATACTTGCAAAATAAGTTGACATGTTTACAGTATGTTTACACTGTGTTTTAAATCATGGCGGGTGAGGGCTTTTTCATACGCGTTTGGCCAATCAATGTCTACTTACGTCACGATTAGTACCAGTTGTGCTGGTTAGACCCTGCTAATAGAGTAGGAGCTAATTTGCTTCTCGAAAAAGGCAGTCCGGTACTAAAATCGCACCCAGTTCCGGCAGTGCGAAAACGCCAAAAAGTGGGTAGTTCCACAATTAGTTCTGGTACTATGAAAAGGTTCCCGCGGTGCGAAAGGCCCTATAAACTCTGATACCAAAGATGTGGCAGTGGATCTCTGTATGCTTGCTCACTCGACTGTTAGCTGACGACTTTGCTCAAATCAACAGAAGTCAATTTCTAGAAAATAACATGTTATTAGAGCGTTTTATAAATGCAAACAGCAGTGATCTTATGTAAAAAAAAAGTACAATACAGGTATTTACTCCGGCCAAGACACACCATGAGGGAGTTTTTAAAGGAAGTTCACTGCCAACACTGCACCTTCAGATACTGCCGTCAGATGGAATCAATGGAAAGGAAACAGTCTCTTATAAAAAGTGGGCGAGATCTTCCTCTAAGCTCTGTGAGGCGGCCTTGTTCTGGATCGAGCCGCTGCACTGTTAAAACACTAATCTCTGTCTTACAAACAGTTGATCGGTGGAAAGTTTGAAAGATGAAAGTGATACGAGACTGACAGAAGTCTTATTCTTTACAGGAATATTAAAATCAGCCCTCAACATGCTGCTTTTGAAAGCACTGAACTCTTGTCTGTTTTCCTTTCTGTTTTCTTCTTCCCATTAATAATCCAAATGTGTGCGTACTCTAAAGAAAGTGTGTTTACTCAACTATGATGCTATGCAGTTGCTAGGTGTTTGCTTACTGGCTTGAGTCAAAACATTGCACCCCCAAGTCTCTATTATATGCTTGGGTCTGTCCTTCAGTAAAAGTATGGGATTTTCTTTTAATCAATAGCACACTTTGAAGTAGACTGCTGCAGCCAAACCACATTATTGTGTTATATTCACAGAAAGAACGAGTAGCGATGGACTAGCTATCGAGGTCCGTTAGATTTAGTCTTCATTGTGTTTCCTTTAAGTGGGAGCAAGAAAAGACAAACCTTCCCTGAGCCACTGACAGAGGATTTATATAGTTTAGAAGGCCCCTTGAATGTGCCACAGCGAGGGTGGTAATTGTGTAGGCCTGTTAGAGTTGATTACTAATTTGGAAACCGACAATAGAGTGCCGATTACCCGGCACTTAAACACAATTAGTGAGAGCCGATAGGAGTCAATACCAATACCGAAGGCCTGGAGAGATAGTCAATAACTGACCCTTGCTTTGCAACATGCTGTGTAGGTTGGTATACACTTACCCTTCCTGGCTTTTAAATGTATCACAGTTTGCATTAATACTAATTATACATTCCTAAAATATGTATAGTATATGCACTGAAAAAACAAAATGGTGTAAGCAACCATTAAATTCACAGCCAAAATGGGTTGGTTGTGCAGGTTTACAAATTTCCAATTCCCGGTCGGGAGACCTTCTGGCACTTTGAAAGGATATTTATGGGGAATAACACATAGGGAACCGTTCTTCAGTGTCAACAATCCATGAAACACAAGTAACATTTGAAGTACACAGACATTTGAGTTGAAAAACTGACAGTGCATTTGTTTCACCCATGCTCCAATTACTTTTTTTTATTAGCACTTAAGAAAAAGGTAGAGGAAACTATATGGTTTACATGTGGGATTGGAATGTTAAACATAATATATGAAATACATTCACCAACCATCCGGGGTGCAGTAGGAGGGGGGATAGGTTACAATTTGATCATTTCTACATTATGCCTAAATAGGCATTTATTATTTAATCAAAAAAAAAAAGAAACTCGTGTGACATAACCTTGATCATAATTAATGAAGCACATGAATAGGTGTGAGTTTATAATAAAACGTCATTTGGTTAAAACGGAATTAAAATGCCCATAAAGTTTTAAGAAACCTTAAAAATTTTAAGGTTATTTGTTACACATGTTACGAGTGACTGACTATTTTAATAACAATAATATGGCATAATTCCATGCAATCCCCTAGTCAAACCCTACCATTGTGATCAACATGTTTGATTGATTATTCCAGTGACTTACATGTATAATTACAGTGTAACAGGACACCGTAAAATAAGTGTAACCAGTTTTGTTTCAATATTAGTTTAGATATTAGAATAATTGTAAATAGTTGTTAGTTGACAAGCAACCTTAAACACGAAGTTATATCACAAGCGGGACCACTAATCATTCAAATGACTATTATAGTATGAGAAAATCTCAATAAAATATTATCATTTTTATTACATGGAATGATTGTTTAGGTTGTTCAATAACCATGTCAACGGTGTTAGAATTACTTTGTTAAATATAATACAAATATCAAAATAATATTTAAAACGTAACATTAACAGACCTCAGCTATGGCTCATAGCATATTGCGTTATGTTCCACCCTTTCTTAAACTTTCCCAAGGTAATTTAGAGACACTAAACAAATGCAAATACACGACACAAAGAGAAAAAAAAAAAAAGAGAAAAAAGCACTTGACAAAATACACAGAACATTTAACCAAAGACAGAAATAGAGTGTGAAATATAAACAGGTCAATTTTTGTTCTAATTGTTGTAATTTTGGATGTTAACACTCCTGCTTGTGTTTTGAGTCAGAGAATAATGTGTGGATGTATGTGAATTGGTTTTTGTGGCAATTAACAGGCCTTAATTACAGCTGAATGGAGAGTGGAGAGCTTGATGGTGCTTTGAGGCCTTCAAAAGGCTCATCTGCTGTCTGATTGGACATTGATCTCTGTGCGGCGTCTGTAATTTAGCGCGCAGACACTAAGTGCCGATCTCAAATTGTTTGTTGTTCTCTCGACGAGCGGGAGCCGCCAATTAACCCCTCATCATTAGGGTCGTTTATCAGCATTGGTAATTAAGATGCTAAACAGTGTTCACAAGACACTAGCATCTTCATTTTCTGCATTGTTGAGGAGAGCGAGAGAGGGGTGGTGGTGGGAGGATCGCTGATTTTCTTGGCAGGATTTTGATACATTAGCATGGCACAAGTGAGTTTAAAATAGCCAGAATACTTTTTATGTAGCATCACTGAAGTGGCAGAATGTTTTTTTTTCCTAGTTCAAACCATGAGGCAGAATAAAGAGAATGTCTGGGAAGGTGTGCCAAATTCCCAAGTCAAAAAAGTTGGCTGCTATTAATAGACTATCGAGTGATTATTTTTGAAGCAGAGCAGAATGATATCATTGCTTCATTTGGATCATTATTTAAGGAGCACATGCACATTTCCTGAATTACTCCAAACATTATTATCACCTCTTTATTAGATCATTGTTATTTATTGTTTTGACTTAACCTTTATGCAGTTACTCAATTAACAAAAAACAGCCAGGGATTGAGTTAAATATAAACCATTGCAGGAATTATTCTACAAAATTGCAGAATTTGATGACCAAATGTTTTGCGTCATTTATAACAATGTAATTACAATGTAATAACTGTAGTACGATGCAATAATAAGCTTTAGGGAAGCTTTCTCCATTTCTACCCTTTTTGAGTAAGCAAATAGAGTCCAATATTGACTATTTGTATCACATTTGTATCAATCGCAGGTGTTATGATAACACTACAACCTCTGACATTCTCCAAATGTTGCTCCATTTCTCCGAAGTGCATCTATCTCACCTCTGCATTCACCTTCTCTCCTCCACCTCTGATGGAAATCAGCCTCTCCGCCCAGTGTGAGGCTCAGATGGATGCAGAGGGTCCGGATCAATACCAAAGGTCATTCTGCTAAAAGGCCTTTGGCTCCACAAGTCTGAAATGTCAGTAGTGAAATATGTGTCGGTGCCCTGAACCGGACAGCTCTACTGTGTCGTTTTGTGCCACATTAAGGTTCACGGAGCAGTAAACAGGCAGGTATCTAAAACACACTGGCTTGTTTTCCATTACGGAATGAAATGATGGGATGATTTTAGTGGAATTGGAAGTGTACTAGCGGATAAAGACCGTGCCAGTGAGAGAAATCCTGATTCTTTGAATGCCCTTGTGCATGGCGGTGTTCAAAACCAAGGCTCAGAGCTGGTGTGAGTGTGTGTAGCTGATTTGTTAAGTGCAGACCTCGTGTATATGTGTGTGTGTTTCCAAGGTAAAGCTGGCCAGAAGATGGACGCCTGTTGCGTGTGGCTTTTGATGGAGAGAGGCAGCTGGGTGTGTGAAGAAGTGTAGAGAGCGGAGGCGGTCCAAGCCGCTGCTGTCCCCTATTCACTGGCTCTCGTTAAAGGTCCTCACCCGCTGCTTCCAATCAGACGCTCTTTGTAGCTCTCGCTCAGTGCCAACGCACCCGGCTTACAACTCACCAGCTCTGGCACATCTGTGTCCGCAGAGAGGGAGAGAGAGATGGGGATGAGGGGTGGTGGGCGGCGGAGCAACGTGGATGGATGGATGGATGCGGTGTGAGGAGTTTGTAAGAAGCCATAAGGAAAGAACAGGCACAAATGGGATCTCTTTAATGTCGATTGTGTTTCCCAAGAAAGGAATGAGATTGAAAGCACAAGAAAACTTTTGAAGATATTTTTTTTCTTGGGAAAAGAGACCCCAATAATCTTATATGTGTCTCTTCTAGAGTTTCAGAAAAGATCTCGACAGTGTCTCAGATTGTGCTCAGATTTGCCAGGATTTCAGTCAGCAATCCAAATCTCAGAGATCTCAATATAAACATCGCTCATCGGATTTGACAAAACTTATTCTATTCTATTCACATTAATTTAATACCTCTACAGTCTCACCATATATGTCAACAACTCTAATTTCTATCTCTTTGTTTGTTACTTTAGGAATTCTAGAAGCAAAATTGGAGACAAAAGTCAAAGTTTATGAAAGAGCAGCGTTTTGGCAAAATTCACATATGAATTCATATGTGATTCATATGTTTTTGTATGATCGGCTTATGTTTAATGGGTGGACCTTCATTCATATATATATTTTTTTTAAGTTGCATGCTTCTGTATGTATCACATGCAAATTTATACAAAATCACCGTTTATGAGATTGAGTTAGCATTTAATGTTCAAAGATGCTTTTAGCTCAACTCAAGCATCTTAAAAAGCTTTTTTTAGTAAGAAGAGATTCCTTTGCTAAATTATTTAAAGAACATTTATTTTTCAAAAAGAGAATCTTGGACCATATTACATTAAATCTATTCTTGATGTGATCTTGTGATTTTGGTATTGTGACATAAATGCGATTTTAAGTGTGGTTACATTAATTTTGTGGGCATAAAAAAAAAAGGTTTATTTTGTCAAATTTGCGTGACCAACTTGAACACGATTCAAAATATGTTGGGAAATCTTCCACCCTCACGCAACATTCACAATCGTGTCGGTTCCTATTGAAATGACTGGATTTTGGTGGCAGAAATTTTCCCAACAATGCTAAAAAATCTACTTCCAGTACAGTAAAGTGCTGTAAGCAATAGTTTGTGCAGTGTCCTTTCATGACCCCACACATTTGGTTTTGGATAGTTGAAAACATTGAAAATAAGGTCATAACTTGATTATTGACTGCAGTGAATGTAGCAATAAATTCAACATTTTTACTATTTAAATTCATTAAAATGACTAACTTCATTCTTGGACTTGGTCTTTCTTTGAGTCTGGACCTAGGTTTGGTCCTGATCTGGATCTTTCAATGCATCACCCTACTCAGTAATTGCAATTCCCAAAACACATCTTCAGTTCATTCAAATGTAACATTTCCTTCAGTTGCTTGGCCACAGCTTGTTGACTTTCATGCGAATAGTTTGAATTGTTCAACACGTGCGTCATGAGGTTTGCGCCAATGTGTGGCATACAGAAGATTAGCGTGTAATTCTGTAAATCTTTGCTTGTGACTTTTTTATGAACTCTCTCATGGATTTGAGCGGCTGATGAAGTATCTTTGCCAGTGGAGCGCTTTAAGCTTGCCATATATTTTATTAGACAGGCTTGTCAAAACAGACACCACATTGGGCAAACAGTGGCAGTTCAAAGCACAACTCCGTCAAGGCCCTGAGCATCGACATAAAGTTTGCATGGTATCGTCATCGTTTAGTGTCCCGTTGACCTTGTCTCTCAAAAGCACGTCCAGGTGTTCAACACCCCATCTTCTTTACAGCTCGATGGCTCTGAGAGGCGGAGCATGGCTCAGGTTAACTTCCTGTAACCCAAACTCCAAAGAGAGGGGGGAAAGGAGAATTAGTATGTACTTGCACAGAATGCACAGGCATTGTCGAAAGTGGTGTCTTGTGTCTTGATCCCATTACAAAGCTAAATAAGAAGAGCAGAAAACTGTAATTCAAGTGTTCCCATCTCAGTTCATGCCGATGTCATGTGCTTCCACTCTCCATTCAAGCTTGTATTGTATGTAATTATGTGATTAGTCAGGCTCTTATAACTTGTGTGGAAGTGCTAGAGTTGGTTGGTGCGTAATGGTGATGAAGTTTCACCTGGACATTGTCCATTAGAAACATACTCCAGACTGGCTTCCTATCAAATAATTAAATGGAGCGTCAAAAAAATCATCAGAGTTTTTAGGTTTCTTGGATGTAGCCATTTGATAATAAAGGCTTTTTAATTCACAGAGGTGCCAACTGGGCTTCTGAGTATTTTTTGAGGACTGGGGGGGGGTGGGGGTCAGTTTATGAGAGTCTAATTGGATGATGCATGTTTGAAACCGTAACATAGTCGATCAGTTGAATTCTAAGCTGACATATCTACAACATCACTTACATTTAAGCTAAATAACTGTTTATTGTGCATGTTTTGGTAATAATAAATATAATTATTTGTTATACATTGGTCTTTTATCATATTGCTGTTGCCATGTCAGTCAATATTAAAGTGCCTTTGACTTCAAATCTGCTTAATGCTGTGAATAACACTCCTTGGTAAAATCATTGCAATGCATAGCCTCTTGTAGCTTATTTCTTAAGTACACCACAGGTACAGCAGCCCCCAAAAAAAGGATTTGGACATTCAAACTCTTTTACAAATACTTACATTCACAATGCGGAAATATCAAATCAATATCAAACCAAGAAAATATACGCTCCTGTTCAGAAGTTTGGGGTCAGTGAGATTTTTTTAATTTTTTAAATCATTTATTTATTTGTATTTTTAAAAAAAAAAAAATAACT
This sequence comes from Sinocyclocheilus anophthalmus, assembly GCA_018155175.1. Taxonomy (NCBI): domain Eukaryota; kingdom Metazoa; phylum Chordata; class Actinopteri; order Cypriniformes; family Cyprinidae; genus Sinocyclocheilus; species Sinocyclocheilus anophthalmus. The sequence continues at coordinate 391,440 of JADLZN010001559.1, read as the reverse complement.
CAAATGTTATTAACTGGTTATTCAGCAAGGATGCATTGATTAATAGAAATTACTTTGGGTTACTTGAAAATTTTGGCATACATACATACATAAATAAATAAATAGTAAAAATTAAATAATTTTTAGGGACCAATTCCGTCACTAATAAACTAGTTGCTTATTAGATGCTTATAGACCATCCTAAGTGCCTTAACTCGTGCCGCATATGTGGCAAAATATTGTATTATTATCTTCATACTTTTTGTTAATCGTTTTGATTTGAAATATGTTGTACGTATTTATGATATATATAGATAAGTAAGGGGGTTATGAATGATCTCATTTTAGAATGATTTATGAAGGATCATGTGACACTGAAGACTGGAGATATGGCTATTTATTTAATTTTTCGATTTTTTTGATCGAAAATGCATAAATGCAGCATTTGGGCATAAGGAGCTTTTTTATCTTATTGACCCCAAACTTTTGACAATTCTAGCCTTTTTCTCAGAACTTCACTTTGAATCAATCATCAATTTGTTGTTTGAATCAATTTGGATGTTAATGCAGGTTGTTGTAGTGGAGTGTCCTCAAAAAGTGATTTGTAATGACATATGTAATCAGTTGGTTCGGCCATGTTGGATGTTGGGGTTCGGAGGGCGATAAAGATGATATGATGTGATGCATTTGCATACCCACAATCCTCTGTGTGTTGTGCACATTGGAGGCCCACCCTGACCTAATTAAATGCTGCTGGATAACAGTCAAGTCATAAACACAGCTAGCCTGGGCTTTTACAAAAGCTCAACTTTAACTTAAAGAGATTAGACAACTTTTGCAAGATATTAGCTGTTCAAAAATGAGAAAAATGTCCCTAAGCCTCTTGAGCGTGAGGGGTGAGCAAACAGGGGCTCTTTTGTTCCCGCGGAAGGGCTGGGCAGTGCCGGGCAGGGGCCTGGCTCAGAGTCGCTGTGTGCGGGACCGGGCAACACTGCTGATCCCTGCCCCTGTAAACCCAATCAGCTCCGGGAATTAGACAGGGATTAGACTCCAACCTACCAGCACAGCACTTGAAAAAATATAAGGACCAGGGAAGGGGGTGTCCGGCCCACCCAGGAGGTCACGGTGGTAGCGAGAGGAGGTGAGTGACGCAAGAGGAGAAAAGGGAGGAAAATCGAGACCAGAAAATAATTTGTGCATTGTCACATCATTTTTGATTTTCACAAGAAAATCTTTTTTTTTCAAGGATGCATTAAATTCGAAATGCAGATGTTTTCAACATTAATAACAGAACCATGCATTATTCCAAACTTTTAATGGTACTCCAGTTCATGTTAACCAATGTAGTTTACTAATGTTATCAAATGGAACCTTATTGTAAAGTGTTACTCGTATATTAATATTTGCCGTCTCTTACAACACGATTCTAAAATAGAGCGAGAAATCCCAACAAATCGCTTTTCATCAGGTCAGACGGCTGGAGAATGTGATAGCTCTGTGCGAATGTGATAATCGATGAACTCAGAAAGTCTCATTGTGGCCTCGCGTCAATGTCTTTCTCTCTGCGGTGGGCGAGCGGAGACAGATAAAGACACACAGATGCTTTGGTCTGGCCCCCGTCATCACAAACCCCTCGTTGTGCCTGTGCAATCCTCACGCACACGCACACACACAGTGAGATAGAGGGTGGCTAGACACAGCAGCCATGTGAGGGGTGTGGAAGAGCTTTAGTCCCGGTATCATCCTATCAAAGGAATGCTGCCTACGCCTGGATCTCCCACAAAGTCACCTCATGTGTGCCAGTCCAGAAAGGTGCAGGGGAAAGAGCCACTCTGCCAGCCCACCGCAGAAACACACACACACACACATCTGTGTGCAGGTCATCGTGCACGTTTTAGCCTTTACACATGACCATTTGTTGTTTCTACACTGTAAGAAGTGGTAACACAATTATTACCTTAACTGACGTCAGATTCAGTCATATTTAAACGAACATTTTAAACTTGACCGGTTAATTTAGATCTTACCATACAAAGCACAATTATTTTATTTTATTTTATTTAAAATAATTTTATACAATCTGGGGTTTAAAAGACAATATTCAGTAAAACCATTGTTTTAACCATGATCGGATGAGAACCAAGTTTTATTTGAGTTTATAGCTAAATCAAGTTTGTACAAAAATGGATGAACTTTGGTGAATTAAAATTTTCCAATCTACTTGATGCACATTGACAGTATTTGATCTTATATTGATCTGATAATGACAAACGTTTCTTCTGTAAAAATTGAAGTTTTCATAATTGAAATGAAACTTGAATATTTGAATTAATATTGAAAACATTATTCCTGTTATTTTATGTGAAGCTGCTTTGAAACAATCTCCCCTGCGATGTTTATATATATATATGATATATATATATATATATATATTTTTTTTTTCATACACCTTTTTTTCTGTTTTAAAATAATTTATTGCTGACCAATTTAAACATCCTGAAATGTTGGAGCTATCAACAGTTAAATGAAGATAGATCTGAAGTCATCTTACACGGACAGACATGCACTCATGTCTGAGGGCCCCAGCTTGACTCTGGGCCCTCTGTGTGCCTGACCTCTGAAGTGTCCTTTCCTTCAACGCGTCGAGTTCCTGCACCTCTGCTATCTGCTGCACATTCTTTCACGTTAGCAGCATCACCCCAGCGGACAGCCTCTTCACCAGCCTTATACACCCTATCTGAGACTCTGTGTGTGCGCGTGTGTGTGTGTGTTGGGTTTGTGGGTGGTGTGGTGTGTGTGTGTGTGTGTGCTGCAACTATCTTGGCTCTCAGTTAATTGGTACCAGGAAAACTGGAAGAGCTTTCGAACACGATCGTAGAGCATGTCTGCATTCGGTAAGTTTTTTTTAGTGCTTAACTTTGGATAAGGAGTGAGTTGTGGGACAGGCAATATTTGTTGTAGCTGCAGTGTGAGAGTTTTGCTTTTTTATGAGTTTAACGTATTTAGATTTGTTAGGAGTGAACGTTTTATAAGGACAAGATATCATTATTATCCTTACAGATACTCACCAGTCTTTATTAGCATCATAAAATTATCAAATTCAGCACTTAAGTTTGTCTTTATATGTAATTTTATCTCAATGGCATAACATATCATTACACAGTACAGTGATTTATAGTTCAAGGACATCTTCCATTTTTCCTTCTATGACAGTAAAATCAATATTTAAGAAGGAAACTAAATGAATTTTTTTTTCCGGCTTTGTTTCTCTCTGTTCCTCCCACACGTTTGCTGTGTTTATCTCTGTTGGTGGCTGCTTGTCACATGCTTTGGAGGGTCATTCATATTGTGTCGTGTGGGCCTGTTCAATCTAAGCAGAGTTAGTCATTCTTCATCGTCTTTTTAGGTCTGTCCTCCTCTCCCTCCATTCGACTCACCTTTAACCTCCACTCCACTACTCATTCTGCTCATTTTCTGTTGAGCTCTGATTTCTGGGGCTGGAGTGGGTCTTCAGAAAGGCAGAGTTTGCCCCCAAGGCTACACTCCATCACTTCGAACAGTAAAACAGCAACATCCTTTTCCTTTCATATGTCATGCGTAGAAACGTTATCTCTAGACCTGCACAATATCGTATGTGGGGCTGAGCGCCAGTATAGAACTTCTTGTTAAATGGCAGATAATTATATGTGTGTTGTGGGCGATGATGGGTGATATTAGAACTTTAAATTAGAAACTGTATGTAAGTTTTGTTTAATGTCCAATACCAGGCAATTTAATTTTCATTATAAACCAAGTGAATAATTCAAGAAGAAATATTGGCCCATAGTGTCTCATGCTTCTGTAATCCTATTGATTTGAAGACCAAATTTGGACTTAAAAAATAATTATAAAAATACAACTAAAAGGTCAAAAGTGGGCGCCTAAAGAAAATAATAAATCTGTACTATTTTTCATTTTACTTATTTCCCCCCACAATTAAATATCCAAAACCAATATATTAACCAAAACAATGTCCAATATACAATGCAGCAAATAAATAAAAAATAAATAACACAATCGTTTTGTCATGGCCACTATTCAATATAATGGTGGACATTATATTTTTTCCACTAAAATATTGTAAAAATTATATTCAGTACTGACTGATTATTATATTTAACTAAAAATGACCAAAACCATAAAAAATATTTTCATTACTTGAACTAAAATTAACATTAATTGAAATAAAATATATTAAAATTTCTCATAAAAAGTCATATCCATTTTCGTTTAGCTTAAGTTGAAGTGCTAAATAAACTAAAACTACAAATATAAACTTAAAATAAAATGCCAAAAACACAACAAAAAAATACTAAACTTTAGACTTTAAAGAAAATCATAATGAAATATAAAAATAAAACATTCTATTTTTTTTATTTAAAATGTTATATAAAAATATGATAGTATATCAATGATACAAAAACAGCACTGCGACTGATGCAATAATAGTAATGATAAATACTGATATTGGACAAAAGAGATGTTCTTTGATATATTCTGCTTTCTTAACGAATAGAATTACAATATTGGTTAATCCCATATCCACAAAGCGCTGATGCCGATTATCACTAATACCATTAAGGTGACACTATATGGTTCCCTGATCACATTGCTTCTAAAACCAAACTTTGGCTGTACAATTCTTAAAACATAACATAGAGGCTGTTCCTTCAGTCCATTTCCACAGCCCTCCCCTCCTGTCCTTGTACCTTGATTCCTGTTTAATATAGAGACTGATGAGCCCAATTTGGCTGCGTTTCTCCCACTGCTGGATGATTAATAGTGCTGTAAGGTAGCATCGGGGAGCTGTCCTCTCCTTCGGCCCTCTCGTCATGCTGATAGCTCTGCCCCGCGCCCTGAATTGATGACAGAGGCTGGCCATTTGCAAATCAAATGGAGGGAGGCTGACTGTAACTCTGACACCTCCATGTCCCCTCTCTTTCTCTGTCTCTCTCCCTCGTTCTTCCGCCCTCTCGTTACTCCCTATTTCACTTATTTGTTAAGTGTCTCTCCCATTTGTTATGCAAATGAGACGGGTGAGAGCCGGGGGTACGACATCATCACCAAAGCATGATAAATATTTGATCAGGCGTAATGGAAATTGTCAAGCCCGTCTAATTGTGTCACACATTATCTGAAGGGAAGTAGCAAATTTGGACATAGCCTTTGATCTGTCTCTCTCTCGTTCCTGTCTCTCTCAGCCGGCACATGCGCTCATTTGCCTTCTTTTTTTCTCCCTCCAATCGCTACGTGCTCCTCGCCTCTCTGCTCATCTCATACAAGCAGAAAACTCTTTTGTGGTATCACACGAACAAGAGAAGTTGTGTCATTGAAATCTCCCTTTCCTTTGTATTTTGCCTGGTGTCCCACTCCGCTCTGTACTCAGACCTTTTTTTTTTTTCCTTTGTGTTGTGCATTGCATCCTTTGCAATTTTGTTTTTTCCTGTTTGAGGAAATACGAGCCGAGAATGGTTAGCCTCTCTCTTGTGTTTTTAGATGCATCAGACAAGCTTTATCTCGCACTGTGGTCTATTTTTACGAATAGATCTGACCGAAATGAAATTGGCCCTTTGTCAATTAGACTATAAATTAGCCTAACTAATATTAAAGTCAATCATTTCAGCATTCAGAGTCATTAAAACCACCATTTGAATGAGACAACTCATACATTAAAAATAAATCAGCTAATATACATGCATGATCTAACATAATTGTCAATATTTTGTCAAAATTATCACTTTTTACTTATATTACAAAGTAACTCCAGCATTTTCTTATACACTTTTTTCAATAGTTAAAACATACAACATCTTGATACATTATATATTATTGATACATTACACTATATATACAGTGTGTATATATATATAGTATTTCATAATACATTAAGGTTTTTAATGTACAATATCTTGCTCAGGCCACTGAGTTTTCCTCCATGTCTCTACTCTCTCATCTGTGACAGTAGTCACTGTCTGAAACCTCTAATCTTTTCAACAAAGACTAAACACGTTGATTAGTTAGGAAGGAATAAATCAAATAGGAATCAGTTCAATCATCACTTGCCCGTTACACAAAATAATCAGGAAGGCCAACACAATAAAAGGACAGAATATATTCATAGTTACACGCAACCAAAAATAGAGTCCATCTTATTAATCTACAATGTAACGTATAAAAAAGACATATTAGGATGATTTTAATAACATATATTTACGTATATATATTCTGGATGAAGTGGATTAAAAATAGACATTAGTATGTTACAGTTGTGCTGATATTCAGTACAACAGCACTCTGCAGTTGGCTCATTATTGGCTGTTTTACGCAATTCTGGGTTACTTCTGCTGTTCTATTTTAAACCTCACTGCCATACTTAGCAAGTGGGCTAAAAACTGCCACATGATTCAGACGTGATCACTGTTTTTTGACTCCAAACTGGAACATGCTCAGCGAGAAGGCACTCGAGAGGCAGGCGCAGCGCTGTTGATGCCTCTGGCTGCGGTTAATGGCTGGGTTGTGTGCGCAGAAAGCACTTTGTGGCAGTAAAGGTTGTGGAGTCTGCGCACATCTGGCTCTTGTGTTACTTTCTTTGCTCGTCTTCCACATGGCTTGGAGGCATGGAGCGAGCTACCTGCTGGATCTCAGGAGAGCGGTGGGATATTTATTCAGCCAGCGTCCACTCTGACCTCCCGTGCTTCCCCCAGCAATGGGATGTCTAGTCGGAGCGTTGATACGAAATTTGTGGAGGTACCACGGGGAGCGGCAAAGAGCTCTGAGCGCCACTGTCTGACGCATGACAAATAGTTGCTCTGCGCCGCTTCGTCCCCGGAGAGGGACACCTTATTTAGGATGTCGTGTGGTGAGCAGAGTCAGAGATAACAGAGACAAAGCAGGGGGGTCAGCTCAGATTACCTAGGAGACCACCTCCGTTAAAGGGTGCCATTTGTTCCCAAATCGACCTGACGACCCCCCTAATTACCAGCCAATTATCTGGAATTCGCTGCAATTCGCTGGCGCTTTAAACAGGAAAATTGCCTTTCATTCTCCGACCGCTCACCACGTCCCGCCTCTGTACCACCGCACGTGTAGCGCAGTCTCAGGTACGAGGCGTTATTTATGTGAGCGAAAACCAGCCTGCTGCTGCTAATGAAGTCGCATGCTCTGCTGAATTTTAATTAAGTGAAGGAACACGTTGCATCATTAAGCATTTAGGACATAGTGGAGTGTATTATAAAGAGGCCGTCCTAATTACTGTAGCTTACCGTGAGGCCTGGCCTCAGTCGTATTGAGATTACTTTAAACAAAACATTCTTTAAAAAACGTGATTCTGGAACATGGAAATGCATCTAGATGGTGAGAGTTAATGCTTGCAAAATGTCAATTATTTGTATGAAAACATACAAAAAAACAACAACAACCACAAAAAAACAGTATGAAGGTCCACCTGTGAACCTATCATAAGCAGAAGTGTAAGTAGATTGTGCGATTTATTTTATAACTTTTTTATTTATTTTTTACAATATGCCAGCTCACATGTGTTTGGACATATTTTGGTCATAGAGTATATTACAAAAGAGCGTTCTATTAACGTTTTTTATACGTATCGAAACAAAACAAAAAGAACAAAATTAAACTGAACAGAAACATCCATCAGCACTTTTCTGCTTAATAAGCAAATTATTACAAGTTATTACAGTTAGTAACTGTAAACAAATGTATAATTATTTTCACAAACACATCAAATTTAGCAAAATACAGAAACATTTATTATAATGTGAGTATGCTAATATGTTTTTATGTTAGACTGAATAAAACACTAGATCAACTATTTTACAATTATTTATAGCTCATGTATACAGTATAAGCATATTCTGATTTGTATGATTTTTTTTAGAGGTTTATGAAGATGCGATGATGCATTATTAGACTTGAAAGTGCAATAGAAACTCTACTGTGACTCAAAATGTACTTTCCCATTGTGTTGAAGTGTAGCTTATGTACATGATATATTGACAGGTGTCTGCAGTTATGTAAGCATAAACCATACTTGAAAGCTGGCGTTCTTGTTAAACAAGCTCTTAATCATTATTAAAAAAAAATGCAAGAAATAATTTAAGTGTAGTGAGTACATATTGAAGAGTTCAGTCTAAATGATTAGATCACTAACCAACAAGACAATTCTCAGTAATGCAGTTAAATCAACTGACCTTATATTTCATAAAGTATCGTTTTGTAATAAAAACTCCTGCCTTAAACACTTATACAGCTGAATGCAGTTTAGTCTCATTATGCAAACATATTTGACCACAGAAAGCCACCATTGACCAATCACTGTCATGAAGTTTAGAACACCGTGTAATAAGCAAATTTGATATATAGCAAATGATGTTGAAGGTGCAGTGTGTGATTTGTAGGCCACTAGCAGCAACAAACAGAACCGCAAGATTTTTTTGAGGGCCCAAGTGGGTTGGACATAACTACATTGGCTCAGCCAATCGCATGAGTTTGGGGCATGGCTACTGTGACAGGGTGAGGGTATGAATCTTGTCGGAAAACAGTCATTATTTTTCATACCTGTTTGGTGCCTTTAGTAGAGCATAAAAAGTGCATATGTTTTTTATGAAATAATTAAGGTCAAGATGTTGAATTGACCGTCAGCTATGGAGTGGCACCATGCCGTCTCCAGCGGTTAGTGGTGTAGGTCCCCCGTTGGTCTGGCCACCCATCGGAGAAGCAGGTCAGGCCCCCTTTCCCAGAATTTTTAGAGCTGAGCCCATTGTTTGTCAGGCGTGTATATGGCATTGTGCTGTGAGTGATTGTGGCCTGAGCAGGTTCTCAGCTCTGTTCTGCAGGAGAACCGGCTGCATTGTTCTTCACTGCACTTGTTACCATTTACTCTACTGCCACATCTGTTTTCCTGCTTCCTTCCTATGGCACAACATGATGACTTCCTCTTCAGACCTGTTTTTCTGCTCCGCATGAAAAATAGTAAAAATGAGAATGAATTGATAGATTTATTGATTAGTGTGTGTGTGTATGTGTGTTTATCAGAAATTCCCCTGTCTGTTTTTTTTCTTTTGTCATAGTTTAACTAAATTTCCATTTATAGTTGTAAAAATACTACTACTACTACTAATGTTAATGCTAATGTAATGTTAATATATTAATAATAAATATAAGTAATAATAAGAATAATAATAATACTACATATAATATACGGCATTTGATTGTGTGATATTTCATGATAATATTAATAATAATAATTAAAAAAAAAAAAAATAATAATAGTTATTCAAATTATTATATAATAATAATCACAATATTAAATAAGAACACAAATCAATAATAATAAAATAATTACAGTTAATAATAATAATAATAATAATACTATAATAATGATAACAACCATACTAATAATAAAATAATAATAATACAAATAACAATATATACTACACTACTACTCACTATCTACTACTACTACTCATCTAATAATAATAATAAATAATACTACTACTAATACTGTATTTGATTGATATCCGGTTAATACTAATTAGAATATAAATATATAATAATAATAAAATAAAAAATAATCAGGTATTGGATTGTATATCGTATAATAATAAATTAATATAATAATAATATAATATAATAATAATAATAATGTATTTGATTTTTCATTCCTGGGATATAATAATACTAATAATAAAGAATCATAATAATATAATTAAATAAGATAATAATGTATTTGAGGTATATCCGGGTATAATAATAATAATAATAATAATAATAATAATAATAATATAATAATAATAATAATGATTTGATTTTAGATTCCTGGATTATAATATTAATAATAATAATATAATAGTTATTCAAATTATTTATGATAATAATAATAACAATATTAATAATAACAACAACAATAATAATAATAATAATAAAATAATAATAATAATAATATGTAATTTTAATATCATATACTAATAATAATTAATAATAATAAGAAGAATATAATATTAGACACAGACAATAATAATAATAATAATAATAATAATAATAATAATAATAATAATAATAATAATACAAATAACAATACTACTATACTACTACTAATAATTATAATAATAATGATGATGATAATGTGAATAATAATGTTAATAATAATAATAATAATAATGAATAAATACTAATAATAATTAATACTGTATTGATTTTATATTCGGGTATAAAAGAATAATAATATAAAAATAATAATAATAATAATAATAAAGATAATGATATTTGATTTTATCTTCTGGTCTAATATAATCATAATAATAATAAATAATATAATAATAATAATTAAAAATTAATGTATTTGATTTTAGATTTCTGTAGTAATAATAATAATAATAATAATAATAATAATAATAATAAATAATAATGCATTATATTTTAGTATTATTTATATTATTATTAGTATATTATTATTATTAGTATTATTATTAGTATACTACCAAGTATTTTTGCATCACTGCCTCTCTTGCCTCTCAGGACAAATCATTGTCAAAACAGTAGCACACAAAGCTTTATGGAACTTCATTTAAATTCCTGCTGTTCAAAACTCTCCACCGCAATCACTTGAAGAGACAGTATTTCTTTCAACTGCTTCATTTTTCCAGTGAAGCTTTCATTACAAGGATAAAACGGCTTGAGCAAATTAGGTTCAGATCCCTCTCGCTTCACCTCTGATGTGATGTGTTGTGTGTTTCATCACTCGCGAGGAGGACAAAGTGACCGGACTGACCACGCAGGCCTTCATCAGTCATAGAGGATCATATTTACATTAGTGAGTTTTGACATTGGGAGAAGTTTTCCTGGCTTATGTTTAAGTGGGCTTGAACATAAGTAGATTGACCCTTGCTCACAACAGAACCAAATAAATGCATTTTTTAAAACAGTGTAATTGAACCCAACGTTTTATTCATTTAGTGCTCTTTCTTTTGTGCCAATACAATTTGGATCACAGATTAGAGGTGTCATATAGAAGATGCTATGAAAGGAAAAAGTAAAGTAAAAAAAATAATAATAATAATTTTGTCATTTCTGTAGTGCTCAAAGCCTGTTATCACAAAATGTTAAATTAATAAATAATTATAACATGTCTACTGTTAACCAGCGGAGATTAAATAAGGTTTGACTATAATATTATAGAAAAACATAATGCACATTATTTTTATAGGACAGTATAGCAGTGACAGGAAGCGAAGTAGGAGAGAGAGAGAGAGGGGTACAGGATCGGGAAAGGTCCACGAGCCTGGACTCGAACTCGGGACGTCCGGAGCGCAACGGCACTATTACATACATTAAATGTGCATTATGTCGGCGCCTATAGCCTAGTGGGCAGTGCGCCGACATAATGCACATTTAATGCAAGATACTGGCATTATTAAAAAAATACTAATAATAAACTGTGCAGGATCTTTTTTTCACTTTGCAGAGTGACTTGACTGTGTTTCAGGCTGGACTGAGTCTTTGTAAGAGTTCCTGTGTCATTTATCAGCCATATAGGCAGTGTAATGAAGAAAGCCCGGCTCTTATCTCTCATGGAGGGTGTATCACCCTCTGTGTGACATTTCTCATAGTCGCCTTTCCATGTAGTGGTCATTTCTTTATAAATGTCATTCTCAGCTGAGGTTGTGATTTATGAATGTCAGGATAGGTGAGACGGTGGCTGTGTTCCGGCTGGAGTACTGGCATACTGTTCACTGCAAAGTTTAGTGTGCAGTGTCTAGTGGCGACTTAAAAATAAATACGACATGCACTAATAGATATTTGAAACCGTATTCTGCATCGCTGTCGCATGAGATCCCTTGTGAAGAAGACGTAGCATACTTTACTCCAGTGCTCCTTAGGGAAGAAAATGATATACTTTAAAATAACATACTTAGGCCTAAGTGTGAACTGAATGTAATGTTTGCGAACACTTAATTGTGTGTTATTTACAATGACATTAAAATGTATAATAGTTTAAATTTCAATTAAATTGGTTTAGTTGAACTTAAGACTGCATTTATGACCTATTTACTGTATGTAGGACTTAAGTGCATCTTTATGTAATTTCACAATTATTTCTATTGGCTGTTGAACTATGGGTAACACGCGCTACAAATGTAGTACAAATGTACTAAAAAGTATTTATTGTTACTAAAATATACTGTAATACCATCTATTGGAACTTGTATGTTGTGTATTTAAGTATATTAGTAATTTCACATTTGTAATGATAAAGTTGCAATTTAGTATAGTTAAACTTTTAAATGTAATTTAGTTTAAATGATAAACTCTTTACAGTATATCAAATAACACACTACAGTTATAATTACTGTCAAGTACTATGTAGTATGTTAGTTAACATTAAATACGTCTTTAAATGTGATAAAAATTATAAAACTTTTTTACATACTGATTTAAAAGTACTTAAATGATTTTTATGAATATCTGCGTGTTACAGTCTTTCAAAATTATTGGTTGAAGTTGTGAAGTACACTACAAGTGCAGTACAATTAAGCACACTTCTTTTTCACAAGGGGTCATTGTCCAGTAATATTTTTTTTCGGAAACAAATCCAAATGCCAAATGCCAAATTCTGGCAGGTCACGTTAGTCAAACTCGCATCAGCAGGCTCTCAGCTGATCCACATCAACCTATGGGAATACGACACCTATCTAAGCATTAATATATAGGGGTCCCTCAGTAGTATCAGCAGTTTTCGCATTGATCAATAGCTAATTACCCTCCTTCATCCCCAACTACTCCTCTGTCAGTCAGGATTCAGCCTCTGATTCTCCTTTGAATCAGACTAATTCAAAATTGTGTACACAACATTATTGAACTTTAAAGATATCTGCAATACATTTATGTTGGTTCTATTCTGTTTACCCTGGGGGGGGAATAAACAGAACCATACCGCCAATCCAAACTGTATGTTAATTGTCAATCATATCTGACGATAGTAGTCCTGACAGAAATGGTTGCTTTTTATTTTTAATGCAGTTGTGTTCCATACTACTTTTTGAAATACAGTACTATTTTTTTAAATAGTAGGAAGTATGCAGTATATACTGTGTATGCAGTATGATAGAATTGTTTCCCCCAATTCTGAACATAGAAAAAAGCAGGAAAGAGATGTCAAATTGAGGCTAGGTTACTTCCAGTTAACTCATGCCAGTGCATTGCATTGTGGGAAACAGTATTTTGTGCGGCATGATCTGTTGTATACTCCACATGTTGGCAAAAGTAGGTTATGCGGTCACTGCATGCAGAAAATGTGCAGCGCACAGTGCTGTGTGTGGACGGTACTGGAGCTGCTGTATTGAGTGCTCGGTCTGGCTCCTGGCGGGTCAATGAGGCAGAACGGCGTGATTAGACGGCCCAGTGCTGTGGCTGGCTTATTGAATGACCCCGGCTAATTCACTTGACCCGCTCGCCCGAGTCCACAGACATGAGAAGAGCAGGTGCTCTGTAACAGTACGTCAGTGTCCAGTGTGATGCCTCATATACAGTTCAATGTACACCAGTATCTCTGCTGTGAAATGTAGCAGTGACTTTTTTTTTTTTTTGCCATTGAAGAAATTCAACATTTGGAGCCCTCTTTTTTTTTTTTTTTTTTTTTTTTTTTTTTTTTTTTGCTTTATTTATTTCCTTTTTTTTGTGAGAGGCTTATTGTGTTCGCCAGTATGTTTGATTTCTGGTTCATTTTAAGAAAATCATTTAAGGAAGTTCTATAAAGTGGTGTGGGAATTGAGAGCTAAAGTTGCTCAGTAAACGTGAGGCATAAGAGTGAATTCTTACAGAATTACAAGCTACAAGTTCATTTTGATATTTATATTTTCTTAACCATCCTTTGACGTTTTGATATTACCCAGATTTTTGTCTAACAGGTACTGAGCCCTGTACATGACTTGCAGAAAAGGGGGGACATTTTTCATAATTTAAAACTTCATTCCACTAACTTATTTATTTGTTCCTTCATTTGAGTAAATCATTGACACATTACTAATTTGCTACATTTTGGTACAATTTTTAGTTAAATTGTGGGCATGATTTAGCCTACCTACAATAAGGGAGCAAATGAATAAGTTGCAGCAATTTGTAGCAATTTAAGTAAAACTAGGGTACTAATTAATAAAGTATAGGAACGCATTCTTAATTCATAAGCGCTGTTTTTATTTTCTTCATTTTACGTGTGGATTTTTTTATTTTATTTTTTTTTGCTGTAATGTAATTTGATGCCCACCAGTCTTTAAACTGTCGATTTCCCACCAACAATGACATCACTTCCTGGAGAATAATGTCATTTAGGAAATGGCTTTTGTTGTCAACAGTAAAACAGTATTCCCAGGAAAACATGCTTTGTTTGAAACATTTCGGTTTTGAGAAAGGAAAAAATAAAGCAATACATGCAACTTTTCTTAATACATTTCCAGTTTTTCATATAATTGAAGCACCTGGATATGATAAAATATGACGACATCCACTCAAACCAAAGTAGTGAACTGGTATAAAATCCCATCTATGTTTACTCAGTTGTGTTATTGTGATAAAATAAAATTAGTATGACTTCCATCTTTAAAAATTGTGAGGACTTTGACGATAAAGAGAGTAAATTGGAGTAATAGCGGCTCACAGCAGCAGTGTTTCATTCTGCGCTCTTTGTATTTGCTCTGTTTTTAGTTTTTTTCTCGCTGTTGTTCGCCAGTTTCTTCTACTGTATCTTTACAACCCCCTCAACCACTACCCTCTCTCTCTCTCTGTTTCTCTGAAATCCCCCTCCTTTGCTCGCGTCCCCGTGCGCCGGCAGGTCAGTGGCATGCTAACACTTTTGTCAGTGTGATTAATAGCATGCTGGATTGTCGTTAATTCACTGGCTAATGACTAAGAGCGGGGCCGGTCCAGGAGTAATCGGGTGATGTATAGGTGGGGAGTGCTCTCCGAGCCAGAGGTGAAAATCATTTCCCCCAACTCAGATACCGTCGCAAGCACAACCAATGGCTTTTCCTCTTAATAAAAATGAATGCTTTTCCCTCTTTCTCTCTTCTGTAATTCCCACTGAGTAACTACATGAGGCTGCATAATATAGCCAAACTCAGACGTTACTTCTTGGTTGGACAGACACAGAAATTAAAATATAGAAAGCACGTTCTTCAGGTTCATGATGGTTTTTTTTGTTTTTGTTTTTTTTTCTGGGGCATTGTGACATAAGCTTGCTCTGATCTGACTTTGTGAGCTTGTGTTTAAAGGTGAAAACAATTGTGCATCTGCTAAAATAATATTGGTCACACTTTATTTTAAGGTCCAATTTTCACTGTTAACAAATCATTATCTACGACTTTTGCCTCAATAAACTCCTAATTTGCTGCTTATGAATAGTTGGTGAGATAGATGTTTAGTTTAGGTATTGAGCAAGATTAGGGATGCAGAATATGGTCATGCAGAATATAAGTGCTAATAAACAGCCAATATTTAAATAATAAGCATGCTAATAAGCAACTAGTTAATAATGAGAATGTACCTATACACAAACACACACACCACACACACAACACACACACACACACACACCAGGAAGATAGAGCATATATCTAGATATATTATATATATTGGAGACTGATATATACTACAAAATACTAAAACATATACAAAAAAGTCATGGGGTCTAGAGTTACAGTACACATTAATATGTGAATATTATTTTAGTTTTTAAAATACAGTTTTTTGTTTAAAAACTATGTTATTTTTATGATGAATTGGACTCCAGTTCAGGGTCATACAATGCTTCGATAATGAGTCTAATATGGCTGATTTTCTTCGGATTTTTAAAATAATAATTAAAACAATTTTGTTTATAAATGGAAAGCTCAAAATGATAAAGTTATTAGAATATATATGGTTTTAACACTGTAAAGTCTTTACTGTCACTTTTGATTAATTTAAAGCATTACGAGTATTATTTTCTTTCTTTTATTTCTTTCTTTCTTCTTGCGTTCTTTTTCTTATAAATAAAATAATATGAATTTTCATTTACCCAAATATCTGAAATATATTACTGAGCCCCAAAGATTATTTTAATATTTCTTATATAGTATAATATAGTATATAGTATATATATCATTTTCCAACAACTCATGCTACAGTATGGCTGATATTCTGCTAAACATACAGCTTTGTTATGATGATGATATAGCTGTTGATTCACAATCTAAATGGCATAGACATAAATCGTTCTGTAATTTAATTTTCATCATAAATGATATTTAAGTAGATATTGCTTATCCAACTCTTTGCAAATGATCTTGCTTTGCTTACAGGAGCGTGTTTAGTGGAATCTCCCCACTGAAATAAAACTGCTTTGATGGCAAACTGGCATATATCCTTGTGTTTAAAATGAAACATGTTATTATTTATTGCTATCAGGGATTTAAAATTAATGCTTATGGTGGCGTTGGTCATGTGTACTGTCTATAATATAAAGGAGCGAGAGAATCAGCAGCAGTGTTTGTGGAGTAGATGGAGCATATGCTGTTCTGTCATTATCCAGACGTCTGAGACCTTCTGGCACTTATTAGCAAACCTGAGCCTTTTCCCGCATCCTCTCTCTCTCTCTATTTGCCTCTTTCTTGCCCCCCATGGGTGATGTTTGCAACTCAATTTGGCAAATGTAAGTTAGTATTGATTATTATTAATATTTATCATGTTTGTGAAAATGTCTTTTCCCTGGTGCTATTAATCTGTCGTGTTAATAAATGTCTGCTCTAGGCCTTGCGCTGCTCCCCGGGGAGCACAGCAGACTAGAATGGCAATCAGGAGAGGCTGACAGGAACGACACACACACACACACACACCACACACGTAGCAGATTCCCAAAGGCCCTAATATGATTTTGGTAACTGATTAGGCTTTGTAAAACCAGGTGTGGGGATTTAAGCCTTCTAATTATGTGCATCAATTAAATGCTAAAGGTGTAAGAAATCTTTGTGCATGGTAGCACACTGAATATTATTGTACAACCTCATGGTTTTGGTTCATAACTCTCTGGTTTTACAGCAAAGGGGAACACACACTTTAAAAACACTGCAAGTGAAAAAAGTATGATTAAAACCATTCAAATCCAAATATATACCCTGATGTTATCAATAATGAGATGCACATTATATCAGTTTGTTTATTTATTCCTTCTTTCTTTCTTTCTTTCTTTATTTCGTTCTTTATTTCTTCTTTTTTATTTTTTCTTTTCTGATATATATTATTGTGTTGCATAACTTGCAAATATTGGGGGACTATATTGTAGCAGAATAAATAATTTAATGGCCGAATAAAATATATATATATAAAAAAAAAACAGAATACCAATTAGAATGCAATCGTTGTCCTGAAATTTATTATGCACAACGTGTATATATAGTATATTATATATAGTCTATTATATGATATAATAAAATAATTAAAACAGAAAAATAGGATTAGTGTATATAATAATAATGTATTAATTATTATAAAATCTTTAAAAAAAAGAGTAAATGAAAATAAATGAGGTAATTTATTTCTGTGGGTTTATGCTTATTGGACTAGAATTTCAGTGCCTAAGATTTCTTCAGCTCTCAGAGGCTTAGTGGTCATGATATATGCTGAAAATGTCTCAGCTTGATTCATTGAGCTCACGGCTCACATATTCCTTTTTCTTCTTTTTGAGCTGAAGCTGCGAAGTGTGCCAGTGCACCGGCCACTCGGCACAGATCACTGTGTATTGACTGTTCAAACAGCTGAGGTGTGAGAGGTCAACTTATTTGCACTCTATCTTCAGCGCTGGACCGACGACCACATACTGGTTTGCAGGCTGCAGAGTATCTATCCACTCTACTGTGTGTGTGTGAGTGTGTGAGAGTATTGAATGGGACCTGTAAAGGTGTATTAGTGGGCTTACGGACCAGAGTAAGTATGAGGGATCTCCTCTTGTCGTAATATTCCCCATGACACTGACCTTTTGGAGAAACAAAAGTGCTACTTTAAATATCACTTGGAAATGTCCCCTGCTGCTTGTATGAGGGGAAACAGAGAATGTTTCTGGAAAGCAAATTTTGTAATGCTCTAGACTTTTTACCCTCTTCCAGCATGTTCTTGGATCAATGAGAAATATGTGCTCACATCTTCCCATATTTATACATGTTTAATTTTAGTCTTCTGAGGTATAGAAAATCAAAGAAGAGAAAATCATCAAGATTGGATTCAAGTGGAACATGAGGCTCGTTTGTGTTTCTGATGATGACAAAACTTTTCAAACTGGCCAGGGCCATTTTTTTCATTCAGTGAAAGCGTGAAGCTTTTTCCTTATTTGGAATATCACAACATGTGCTTGTTTTATTTATCTCCATAAAGTCTGTTTTTTTTTTTTTCTTTTTTTTTCTCTTCTTGTCATCTTGAAGAGAAAAACATATGAAAGCCTATAAAAATAGTATTCTTACATTTAAGGGGGGGGGGGGGTGCAATGATATCGCACTTTAAAATGGTATGCCATATCTTTGTATATTGCTGTTAAGGTGTTGCTGAGTGTACAAGCACATTAAAAACGTATCTTTTGTTGACAACAAGTATTTCGCATGACAAGTTTGGGAAGATGGTTGGCACATATTGTGCTACCAAATATAAGTCACCAGAAGAGATGAGTTTGTGCGAAGCAGCATTTAATGCAAACCAAGCCATTCTGAGACACTGAAAATACATGATCTTGAGCTGCTTGTGTGTAAAAGAACACAGTGTCGCGCTTCACTCTGAAACATGCAGTCCATATATTTCTTTAAATGAATAACAGTCTTTGCTTTTTGATAATTGCACTAAGCCATATCATGATAATAGTTTCATTTGAATTAATCATGCATCTGTAGTT